>JAEQBH010001945.1:0-119153 GCA_016808115.1 Tetrastigma voinierianum | reverse complement strand
TCCAAGGTTACTACACCAGGTTTGAGACCCATTGCAAATTAGGCCACCCTCTCTTCCACTATTGAAGAAATCAGATCCCCGCTGAGTTTATCGCCTTAGATCAGGAGTCTTGTCAATCCGCAAAACATCATCAGTTTTAGTTCTCGCCCTAGAGTCAATAAATGAGTCAGGGTGCCTCCTTGAGTTCGGCCCATTTGGATGTCTCGGGAGTCCATGTCCACTTGTGTCCCCTAAACCTGTTTCGTTTATTTTGCTACATTTATCGATTTATTATTCACAAACAACTTGGTTATATTTAATGAAAAACTATTCGGAGTTATTATCTCACATTCGTGCCTTTTATGTTGAAATTACGACTCAATTTCAAACTTATGTTCAAAATCTGAGAAGTGATAATGCCAAAGAATATCGCAGTGGACTGATCTTCTCTCTACTCAAGTGAGTCAGCCCCCTCTTACCGATATCTCCTCCGCAGTTAGATGCATTTCCCATTAGGAAAATACAAAATCGACCTCGGGAGGCAGCTCACCTTGTTCCTCCTTCATATTTAGAAGGAAAAGAAATAGAGTTGTCTTCAAGACACCCTTTTCTATTCTCGTGGTAAAGCTTCATGTTATACAATCTTGTTCTCTCAGCACCTAGAATGTGGACTCTCTTTTGTTAGATTGCTTTATACGCATTCCATGGTCGCGGCCTGTGTTTTCTTTGTGGGATGGCCTGATGTCTCTTTGTTTCTCCCATTTTGGCCTGGGGCTCCCTTGTATACATTTTTACGATATCGAGGGTTAGCCTCTTTGCCGCATCAACAAAAAAAAAAAAAAAAAAGAAAAAAAGCCAAAGAATATATGTTTGAACAATTTCAGCCATTCATGCTTTCCAAAATGACATCCTTCATCAGACATTCAAGGCCGATACTCTTTGTAACGGAGGTCGAAAAGAAAAAATAAACACCTTCAAACCTCTGGTCATTGATTTAAATGCACGTGCTCAATCATTTCTGGTGCCAATGTTGTTTCCACGCCATTTTTTTTTAATTAATCTGATGCCTTCCTTTGACTTGGATTGGGCCTCTCTGCTTTCAAACCCTTCGTTTATAAATCTTGCTTCAACAGCCTGTATTTGGGTAACTGTTTTTCTGGGGATGTCTGGGTTCCGTCGTGTCTAAACTTGACCCTAAGTCATCAAGTGTATTTTCCTTGGTTACTCTTTATAGCATATTATCATATGCCTAAAGGTACCGGTTTATGCTAATGTCATCTTCTTGAGAATACTCATTTTCTCTCACCATCCATTACCTAGTTAGTGGGAGGATGATGATTTGCTCATTTATACTGTTGCCTCGCCAGCTCTTGCTTCTATTCCGCCTCTGACAAAGTCTCCTATCACTCAAGTCGATGCTCGGCACCTACACCCCCTAATCTCAAGCCCTCCATCGACTACTTCGACATTGGATCCAGTTCTTAGTGATGACCTTCCTATTGTTCTTCGTAAAGGTAAACATCAGTGTACTCATCCAATGTCATCCTTTTGCTCTTATAACCATTTGTCATCCCATTCTTGTTCATTTATCGTGATCAAGCCGACTCCTATTTCACGCTCTAACAAGGCTTTGAAGCCTTAGCCCTCCCCGGGTCGTGGTGCTATGATCAAAGAAATGGATGCCTTGACCGATAATGGTACTTGAGACTTGGTTTGTTTATCCGTTGGGAAGAAATCCATTGGTTGTTGATGGGTGTTTACAGTGAACGTTAATCCCGATGGATCCATTGCTAGGCTGAAGGCTCGTCTTGTTGCTAAAGGGTATCCTCAGACTTATGGGGTGGATTATTCTGATACCTTTTCCTACATAAGCTAAATTTATTCGACTATTTATATCTTTGGTCGCCACTCATGGCTGGGACCAAGGTTGAAAATATCGGTTTCGACGTATATATCGGTACTTGGATTTTATGGATATATTGAAGATATATCGATATTTTTACATGAGTATCAATATATCGAAAATTAATAAAAATACTTTGAAATTCATGGAAATATTTTTTAAAAATGTAAAAATGACATTAATAATCAAATATGCACATTGAGATTACATTGCAATGAGCTTTTAAAATCAAAATAAAGATCGATGTGGCTCCATTGCAATATTTGATGAAGAGATCCCATTCGCGTAGAACAATATCGATACTGTAAAGATACAAGGTTCGATAATATCGAGATTATAAGATTCGAACATGTCATGCATAAATGTCTTGACTTGTACTCACAACCTCTCCATAGATAGGAAATTCGAGGTTCACCCACATGCTCGTTTGAAATTCTTGTTGCATTTGATATGAAATGGGGAATGACTATCATTCCATATTCTTTATAAATGGAAGCTGAAGGATTTGAAGAAGGCTGATCATAACTTATTGTGCGAGGAGGAAAAATGTTGCCATCATTGGATGAATCACTGTATTGATTGCCAATGCTTATGGACTCAAAACTAGCTTTAAATGAATCCTCATTTTGTTGTGTCATTCTTCGTTGTCGATCTCTATATGGCTTTCCAATGGCTCAATACCGACTAAATTTCCTTAGATCTGGTCTTCATCTTGTGTAGCATGTGAAATCATCTTCACCAGTGAATGGACTTAATTGATATTGACTTTATTGTCGATCTGCAATATCTCCACCATCATTTCCAATATCACTACCATCATTGATCCCCTCTCCTCTTGAGCCATCATAACCTGTAGTAGAAGTATAGGTAAAACTAGGTCTAATACTATGTTCAGCACTTGAATCAAAAGAGAGTCGAGAAGTAACAACGGACTGAAATGAGTATCTCGTGTCTTGACTAAAACTTTCATTATGAACTTCTTAAGATAAAACACGCTCAACATCAACACTTGCTTCTCGAACACAAAAAGAATTGCCGATCGAGATTTGCATCTTCATCATCCAAAATGGAGAGGTTCAACTCATTGGAATAATTGATTATCCTATTCTTCACCAAACTCTACCGAAATGTCGAGTAAATCAACCACTCTTTTAGCAACTTTATCCGTATCTTATTTGTATCACATATCTTTAGTTTCATGTTATAGTAACAAAAACTAATTGTTGAGCGTAGGGGAGGCAAGCCTCGATTTCTTTTGTTTTGTATGTATTAGAGCAAATGCGTCCAATTTCTCACACGCCTAAGATGCGCTTTGGGAAAAACTTAAAGGCCAAATTCCCATCAGGAGCGTGGTTTCCACATAAACCACCTTCAGCTTGCAATAAAAATAACTAACAACATTCAAAATCTAATAAGATGATAATAGACTTTACTTTTAAAGTTTAATGAGAAATAACACCGACTAAGAACCATTAACCTCGAGGCTATTGCCGTCTATCATCAAACTTCTTCGCATCTCTAAAACATTATAAGTCATGAATTGAAAATGTACTTGTCAAATCAATATAAGTGTAAGTGTAACCAAATAAATTAAATCAATTAATTAGAATTGTAACCCCTATTGATGTACCTTATTTTCAAAATTACCAAGGCCTGCAGTAGTAGAAGATAATTTTGCAAATACTTCATAAATAGCTTGGAGTAGCTTAGGGTCACTACTAACTTTAGGTTTATATTGAAATCTTTGATTCAAATAATATGCTACAAAATTGATTTAGAATTAGTATGTGATAAAAGGAAGATAATATGCATTAAATGTAATTATGATATCGCTTAGTTACCCTTCGTCATTAAAAGATGAAGAAGATGTTTATGTGTTTTATCCCAACGATCTCTGCGATGATTGTTTTCACTCCAATCTTTAGCATCGAAGTTGTTAAAATTTTGCTTCATTACTCGAATCAACTTATACACACAAATGACATTATTGAGACGATTTAATCAACAATGGTTATCCCGTACATACACTCCTCATGTATTGACACTAGCTTAGAGACCTTCCCAATATGTAAGGATCAAACATGAGTATTTAAACTCATGTCCACTATCGATCGACTAAGCTTAAGTGTAGAAGCCTATTCATCACTAATAAAAGATCTTTTCAAATCAACCCTCTTTAGAAGACTTTCTAGGCAAATGAAATTTGTCACAAATCTGTTAGTTCTTTCTGGGGATGCACAATATTTCAATTACTGCATATTTCTCATTTTTGCAAGAACCAATCATCAGATGAAGTTAGTGATTTTCGGGCATTGGTAATCAATTCCAACACAGTAGCTCTTTAACAATGTCTTCAAACATCAAGTCAATGCAGTGTGCTGCGCATGGAGTCCAATATAAATTGTACTTCTTCATTAGCAATTTCCTTGCCTTCACAAATGCTGATCCATTGTTGTAACAATTTGTACAACATTTGCTTCACCAACTTCCTTAATCATTTCTTCAACAAACCATAAATGATTATCTTTATCCTCGTCTGACGATCAACTGACTTCAGAATATCAGGTTTCATTTTGAATATACTATGAAATTAATGATGCTCCCATCCATCACACATAATCAAGACTATTGCAAAGATTTCATTTCTTCCTTTGTAGTCACATAATCTTCTCCAGCCTTTATACTCCATATCCAAGTATTTTGTTTTTGATTTCATATGGAGACGTGGCTCTATTCTCAAATTTCTACAAGTAGAATTAAAGGAATAATTATATGGTTTTCAATTATAATATAAGATAATAATTTTTTATTAGAAACTGAAACAGATTACACATACGAACTTGTTGTACCAATAATCATGTTCTGAAGTAGAATTGCCAGGAGGTGCAACACTCTCATATATGAAGAACTTACAGTTAGTCGGCCCTATCATTTCTTTGATTAAATTCAATTTTCAAAAGATTTTAATGCTTTTTCTGTCTTGCTACCGAAAATTTGTATAATGATGGAACAAGAGGTGGTGATGGATCCGACTGTCTCACACTTTGAGATCTTTGCATGCGCCTTGTTGGATCAATCGACTGTGATTGTGAAGGCTCACCTGTTGCAATATCTCAATTAGAAATCAAAGTGAATTCGTTTATTCTATAAAAACTAATTTAAGTTAAAGATTTACCCATTTTTCTTTTGCCTCTCGTAAATCCTTCTTTTTGTTGTTGATTCAATTCACTAGTTTTTGATGCACAACATGCTGCTTGAAATTCAGCTCATCAAAGGGTCATGTCACCTGATATATATATATATATATATATATATATATATATATATATATATATATATATATACATATCATCCTCATCATCCTTATTCTCATCAATGTATGTCTATGGCGTCCCCTTATCAGGCCTTCAGGAAGTTAAGCTTCCAAATTTCTTCTATATTTGTTGCTTTCTTCGCTTTTGCTTTATTTTTCTCGATCTAAAATTGTCTCATTTCTTGCTCTCACTTCCCAGTACACAAAGACTTTTTGTATTTGAGCCGGGATCTATGATGCGATTAGTGAAATTTAAAACGAGTGATCCCACCACTTTTTATCACCAAACCATAGTAATTGCATACTGTACCATTTCTATTCACCTCCACATGTGTGCAATATTTTCATGTTGGATCTCGACCTTCAATATTACTTCCACTATCCATCCTATTAAATTAAACTTATATAAACTATATTATTATACTATTCAAAATGAATCTATTTTCGTATGAAACTACAAATTTATAATATGTATACACAATATTATTAATATGAAAATTTTATTAATAGCATACACAAATTAAACTAATTTAAACTATTAAAGCTTCATATAAACTATGAATTTATAATATGTATACAATATTAACTAATATATAACTTACTAATACGAGCGTTAATTAATTTATTAATATATTATTATAAAATATGAAAGTTTCAGATAAAACTATAAATTTATAATATATGTAATATTAACTAATATATAACTTAATTTCAAATATTAACTAACATGAAAAGTTAATTAAATAATATATTATTACTAAATTAACTAATTTAAAATATGAAAGCATCATATAAACTATCAAATTAAACTAATTTATAGTTATTTTAAAGAATACATCACTATTATTAAATATATAATCTAATATAAAACTATATTATTAAATTTATAATACTATATAAAACTATATTATTAAATTTATAATACTATATAAACTATATATTATTATTTAATAATATACTATAAATATATGTAGATATAATAATATACTATATATGACATTACCATAAACTAATATAAAACTATATTATTAATTTTATAATATAATATAAAACTATATTTTAAATAAGACATTAATATTAAGTAATACTAAACATAAATAATATAGTATATTAGTCAAAAAATAACTGCTGGTAAATTTTGTCAATAGTATGATAATGCAGATCATCTACAGCATCTTAATCGCTGGATTCCCAAGTCAAACAATCAACTGCTTATGAAAATATCGCCGATATAATATTGATATATCAGTTTAAAAAATCGATTGACGGCCCTTCACGCGAGCGTGTTCCTTACGTACTCGAGCATTTACCTATATACTCCAGATAACCGATATATCGTCGATATCATCAACATATTCCCGAAACTTCGATCAACCGATTGTCGATAGCCGATATCGCTTTGAAACTCATCGATATCCGATATAACGGCCAATATATCTGAAATTTTAAACCTTGGTTGGGACCTCCATCAACTTGATATTAAAAATGTCTTTCTTCATAGGGATCTTGTAGAAGAGGTTTATATCAATCAACCTCCTGGGTTCGTTGTTCAAAGGGAGATTGATAGAGTTTATCGTCTCCGAAAATCATTATATGGCTTAAAACAAAGCCCTAGTGCATGGTTTGGCAAGTTCAGTGAAGTGATTGAGAAATTTAGCATGCAAAAGAGCAAATCCGATCATTTTGTCTTTTATAGAAACTCTCAAGCAGGTATCATCTTATTAGTTGTGTATGTTGTTGATATTATCATTACTGGGGATGATATGGCAGGTATATCTTCACTCAAGTCCTTACTTCATGGCCAATTTCACACAAAGGGCTTAGGCATGCTAAAATCCTTCTTAGGTGTCGAGGTTTTGAGGAGCAAACGTGGAATCTTCTTATTTCAAAGGAAATATGTGCTAGATCTATTGTTTGAAACAGGAAAATTGGCAGCAAAGTCATGCCAGTCCCCTATGGCACAAAGCCTACATCTTACTAGAGAAGGCAAATTATCTAAGACTCGAGAGATATGTATGGGCCGGGGTCAGAAAGTTCGAACTACCTCACAAGAATACACCCCGATACCATAAGCCTGCTAGTGCTCAGAAGTCATCACATGTCTTCTCCAACAGTTGATCGTTAGGGCGGCTATAGAACATATTCTATGTTACTTGAAAGGAGCCTCGGGAGGTGGTATTTTATACAGTAATCATGGACATAATAGACTTGAGTGTTTCATGGATGTAGATTGGGCAGGATCTAAGGAAGAAAGAAAGTCCACTTCGGGTTACCGTGTGGTGTTTGTTGGAGGGAATCTAGCTCTTCACGGAAGAGTAAGAAATGCAGCCATGTCTCTCAATCTAGCGCAGAGTCCGAGTAATGCAGTAATGGCATACGCCTCGCATGCAACATGTGGCTCCATCAACTTTTGGTGGAAGTCGGTATTAAAACCTCAGTTCCAGCAAAACTCTGGTGTGACAACCAGGCTGCCCTTCATATTGACTCTAATCATGTTTTCCATGAATGAACTAAACATAAAGAGATAGATTGTCATTTCGCTCTGCGAGAGGTCAGAATCCTGGTTTGATTTCATACATACGCTAAGACCGGAGAACAATTATACGATATCTTCCGTAGCGCTCTAACCGAGACCGCTATTATTTATGTACAGTTGGACATGATTAACATCTATGCTCCAACTTGAGGGGGAGTGTTATAGTATGTATCATACATTAACATATTGGATATAGTATGTATCAAACATTAACATATTGGTTTGTATCTTATTAGGATACTTTACTTATAGGGTTGTAACCATTTAGGTAGAATAGATCATCTTACCTAATGTATAACCTAACCTTCTTGTATATATATATGTATGATGACTCAATGAAAAAATATACAAGGAATTCATTTCTCCAATTCTCCTTCTCTTAGTTTCTACACTCTTTTTGGGCTGGTTATGTCCCTTCACTTTTTCTTTTTTTCCTCCAATTATCTGCATGGTTTATTCTCATTTTGGACCATGCATTCTTATAGGAAGGCGGTTCTTTGAAGAGCTGGATAGAGATGGTGATGGTCAAGTAACATTGGAAGATCTTGAAGTTGCTATGAGAAACAGAAAACTACCACGAAGATATGCAAGAGAGTTCATGCGCCGAACTAGAAGCCACCTATTTTCAAAATCATTTGGTTGGAAACAATTCTTGTCCTTGATGGAACAGAAGGAACCCACCATTCTTCGAGCTTATACTACACTCTGTTTGAGCAAGTCTGGCACTCTGCAAAAGAGTCAAATCTTGACATCACTAGAAAGTGCAGGACTTCCAGCAAATGAAGACAACGCTGTTGCAATGATGCGATTTTTGAATGCAGACATGGAAGGATCAATTTCTTATGGTCACTTCCGGAATTTTATGCTTCTGCTCCCATCTGATCGACTTCAAGATGATCCAAGGTAATATGAACTTTCTCCTTTGAATAATGTTAGCATGATATACATTATATGTCCATTACCTAACAACCAAACTTTTTGGTAGGTTGGTTGGTAACTTGACATAACATGACAGCTTTGGCTAACTAGATGTGTTGAGTTTGAGTCTTATAATGTTTATTCCCAAATGTGTGTATCTGCAATGTATACTTTGTGATTTGGGGGTTGACAAACTAATTACTTAGGAGTGCTGGTGGAACCAAAAGGAAGCATGAAGAGGTGGTTGAAACTCAGCCTGTGTGCATAGGTGCACCTCTAGTTGGTGCTTTTTAATAGATGTTCTGTTTGTCTACCAGAAAGAGGTGTCTCAAGGTCTGTTTTAGTTATCTCTGAACAGTTATTATGGTTAAAATGCTACTATGAATTCTAGATAAATGTCCGCTTAAAGACCATGTCAGCTTTTGTCTGTAATTCATTGAAATTAAAATTATTTTGGAGTGTGTCTACTACAACCAAGTGTCAGCTAAATGTCTTTTAGAGACCATATCATTGTTTGTCTTTTGGCTGGTTTGACCTTGCTTTTTAGGTCTCAACTTTTTATCCAGTGATGACAGTTATTCACAATAGTTATTGAAAGTCCATGTGTGTAATGGTGAATGCAGTTTTCTGTTCTAAGGGGGCTTGTAAATCTAGTTTGTCAGATTGGCCCATAAATATCACTTGATTTTAGGGAGAAATCATGCTTCTGACAGTGATCACAGAAACATCCTTCAAGATAGTTTGTTTTATATAGTAATAATAATTGGTCTAACCCAAACTACTAGGGGAAAAGAAAAAGAAACAAAAAGGAAAAATCGTAGCTAAATTATAAAGGTTGAAAACACCTAGAAAATAAGATTACGGGGGTGAATTAGAGAAGAGAGGAGAGGGAGAGGGGGTGCTGCATGGTTAAGGTAGGAGGAATAACTAGTAAGGAGCAATTTTGGGTTTGACAAATGACAAAAATTAAGCCACTGCATTTTTTTTAAAACGAGGACGAGGATATGAATGGAACCTTTAAGGAAAAATTGAGTTTTCATGTTTATAGAAAGGACAATCAAACAACTCCCAGGGCAATCATCTGAAACTTTTCTTCTCCTTTCTTGGGTATTTCATACAGGAGTATATGGTTTGAAGCTGCCACTGTTGTTGCTGTTGCACCACCTGTGGAAATATCTGCTGGAAGTGTTTTGAGATCTTACTGGCAGGGGGCCTCGCATGTGCACTTTCTACATCTTTACTGCATCCAGTTGATACAATTAAGGCAAGCTCTCCAGCTTAGTAATTTGTAATAATGTGCTGTATGATGTTTTTAGGTGGGAAACCATTGATGTAATTGATAATAGATAAAATTTTAAGAACTTATGGATTCTAGGCCTATGTAGCCCTTGTTTTTATAAAATGGCATGACAAAATCTGTAATGCTATAAAGCTTGTAGGAGATCTTCCAAATTTTCATTGGTTTCAGTTGGTGATGAACAATAAAATAACTTTTTTAGTCGTGATTTAATGTAGGGCAACCTTAGGGTGGTTGTTTGCAAGCAAACAGTGTGGTTATGACTTCAATCTTTTGGGACTAAAGGAGAGGAACAAGAAAAGATTATGGCAACAGGGAAATGAAAATAAAAGCTAGAAGGAAGAAATATGAAACTTAGAGTTTTACTAAAGCCTTCTAGGAATCTCACCCAAAAAGAAAAACGATGAGATCTTACCATTGGAAAGTGTAAGGTCTGCAAAATTTTTTATTTTTCATTAATCTCGCTTTACAGCTACGAGCCTTATTTATAGGATATAACAAACCATACAAATTCCATAAAACTCAATAACCTATGTGGTAACTCACTAGGTTTCTTTCGTCTCTCTTTCTACTTGGTGACTTTTGTATGCTCCAATTACTTCAGTGTATATGGAAATAGGTCCTATGCTCCAAGTAATCCTGATGGGTTTTTAAACCAAGCTGGTAACATATGTCCTCTTGAGCATCCTACTTAAGTATATGAAATAGGTCCTATGGTCTGTATTGTGATGTAAATTTGACTTAATTTCTTGTTTCTGAATATATCAAGTCCAATTGTGTACTTGAAGATTACTGGCCTTGTGAACTGCATTTGTCTGTCTTATAGTCAATAGGACATGACTGAATCCTGAGAGATTTTTTAACCCAAGTTAAAACCTATGGGCTTTGATCTAGTTCTGTACTCATAAGAAATTTTTTTCTATGGTGCTTTTCTTGAACTGTGTACTTTGGTGCACTCTTTCGGTGCTTTTTTATTAAATTTTTCAAGAATTTTCCTATACGAATAAATGAAAGAATGCCCTTGAAGCCTGGCTCAAGTGTTGAAGGGTTAGGGGGGTTTGTAACAGGTTCCAGATTCAAATTCCTTTGGGGACAAAAATTGACCAATCACATAAAGAGAGAGGGAGGGAGGGAGAGAACAAAACCAGATTATGTTTAATTTGCATGCTTAATTCTCCTTTTCTTTTTATAAGTAAGAGCAAGTATATTAAGAAAAGTCGCCAAAATAACGACTGAAGAGAAGCAAGAAAAGAGACAAACCAGCCATCAACTGCACAAAAAGAGACAAACCAGCCCTCAACATGCTTAATTCTCCCTTTTGGAACCAATTATTCAAAAGCATTTGGACAGAAACTTAGACAATGGAATATTTGTTCTGATAGTTTGGTTATTTTCATGCAATTATGTGAGGCATTCTTAAATTGGTATATTGGTTTGACAGACTCGAGTACAAGCTTCAACACTTTCATTCCCAGAACGCTGCAACGCCCCAACAAATTGGCGCCAAGGGATTATATCGGGTTCTGTCCCTGTAAATTCTTGGACAGTTTTCGAGGTTATATATGAATTTCTTTACTGCTTTTGCTTGTACTAGTTGACTTTAAGGATGAACTAGACAGGAAAGTAAACAATAGGTTGTATTTCTGTTCTACTGCCTTGCTTTTGTAAAGATAGGAGTTTCATTTCTTCCCAACTGTCTTACATAACTAGCACATATTTTTCTTTCTTTTTTTTATAGATGCACATTTTTTTTTAAATTTAAAGCTATGAAATATTTCCCCAACCTTTCAGCTAATTTGTTATTTTATTTATTTATGATCAGAATTCTTTTATTTATTTATTGATAAGTAACGAATAGAATATAATGAAGATAAAGAACTGTCCACTACTTACACTGAGGTTGAGCAAATGTTCTTTTATTTGTTACAGCCATGGCTTGCGAACTGGAATTTTTGAAGCAAGCAAGCTTGTGTTGATAAATTTTGCTCCTACCCTTCCAGAGATCCAGGTAATGAATATTGTTTCAATTATTATTTTTTTCTTATTGTCTTTTTCTGTTACTCTTTTGATTTGTGTGTTTCTAGCTTCCTTGGGGGCTATTACCAGGGTTCCCAATGTTTATATTTATCATCCACAGGGTGAGCAAGATCGAAACCTGTTGTCATGACACACTAACACTGCCTTTCTGTTTGGAGCATTGGGACCTTTGAACTGTCTACATCCGTCTGATTGTTGTGTCTTGGCAGTGACTATTCAAACATCTCTAAATTCTAATTGAATGCCTTCTGTTAACTATGCAGGATTTGCTCTTAACTATTAAATTCACTGCGCATTATACCTTTGCTGTGTTATCTCTAATCCATGTCAAGTGTCATCTTAATTTTACCTTTATGACTATTTATTCTTATCTAGGCTGGTTTTTATAACTAATAGGCTCTCATGTTTTTCTTCTCACAAAATGCTACCTGAATACAAATTATACATGGGCAAATTTTAGGAATTTCAGTGCATGTGGATGCTTTTATGCTGCCTAATTTCTATTTATATTAACTCCTACAGAAGAAAGAAAGGCTAGTATGATAACAAGTTAACAACCAATACCTAAATTATTCTTCTTCCCAACTTCTTTTACATGCATACTTGAGCATGTTGCTTCTAGATGCCACATCTGCATGTATATAATCATAACTGAATTTAAACTAATCTTATGTAGAAACTTGTCTTCCGTATATATTTATCCGAAGCACTGAATTTGTATATGCTATTATGCTACCCAGATCCAATCTTTAGCATCATTCTGTAGCACTTTCCTGGGTACAGCAGTGGATCCTCAGAGGACAAATGTTGCTGCAGGCAGGCATTTTTGACAATGTGGGAGAGGCACTTGTAGGTACCTGGCAACAAGATGGTGTTAAGGGTTTCTTTCGTGGGACTGGTGCCACTCTTTGTAGGGAGGTTCCATTCTATGTTGCAGGCATGGGGCTGTATGCTGAGTCCAAAAAGGTATGAGGTTTGTTTGTATAAACTGTTACATTATAGCTTTCAGACTTTTTGTCTTACAAATTTGTAACAAGATTTATAACTAGCCACTGAGGCTTAGCTCAGTGATTAAGGGTTAGGGGTGGGCATAGGGAGGGGGACTAGGTTTGAGTCCCAGGGAAAACAATGAAAAGAAAAAAATAATTTACCTATAAAAAAAAAAAAAAAAAGATTTATTGTTAAACATGAACAGAACTATACATGCAGCCATACAAAAATGACTCCTTAACTCTCACCTAGCCCCCTGGGAGCTTGGAGTTGCCAACCTTTTAACGGAAATCAAAGGGAAATACACTTGGATTTTTTTTTTTTTATCGATAAAAAGCAAATATATTAATAAAGAAACCCAAGAACGAAGGTTCCAAAACATACACAGGAAGTATACAAAGAGGAACCCAAAAGGCGAACAGAAAAGACAAAGGACAAAACCACCACCCGAAGGCCAAAGTGTACTAAGGAAGAGAACTAAACAAAAACGTTTACTCTACACCCCAACCAGTCAAAAATCCACCAAAGAATTTGTGTTATCGACACTATGGATATTTGCCAACGACCATAACTTGCTCAAAAGATAACTTGTCCTCCGATCCGAGTAAAGCCCCATTTTCAAAACCAACATGTTCCTATTCCGCCATACAATCCGTAATAAACATAAAGGGGCCTAACTATATGTTTTTACGCTTTTACCCAATCGAGCCCCCTTGCCAAGAAAGGAGCATTTGAATGACTAAATCCGGAAAAACCCAACTTGTTCCAACTATCGATGAAAGGTCCCGTAGCATTCTCGAATCTTTGCGCTGAAGTAACAGATTTATGTCCTCCCTCATCCTTCAATAAAGGAAACAACGGTTAGCGAGAGCTCTCCCACGACGTTTAAGCTGATCTAATGTAAACACTTTTCCCCATGAAGCCTCCCAGGCAAAGAAGCCCATTATGGGCGGGATGACTGGATTCCAAATTGTGCGAAACGGAAAAGCCACTTGAGGAGAGCAATCTAGCACCCTGTATATACTTTTTGACGTAAAAGCATCATTCTGGAACCTTGAAGAGGATTTTGTCCTCCACATGAGAGGTCCGGGATGAGCTTTCATACAGACTTGTAAAAAGTCTATCCACCTCCTCCATTTCCCAATCATTAAAAGAACGAAGAAATATCGGATTCCAACCCCCATCCCCACTGTCCCAGTCCCACAAATCCGCCACCCTAGCATTTTTTTGGGTAGTCAACCTAAATAAATAGGGAAACATAAGACTCAACGCCTCCTCACCACACTAAACATCCTTCCAAAAGCTAATCCTTCTCCCATTTCCAAGGACAAGAGAGGTATTTTGGATAAGCTGGGGCCATTCTTTTCTAATTTCCTTCCACAAACCAACCCCAAAACCACCACTGATATTGCCAGAACACCAACCCCCAGAGTCTTCACCGAACTTACTACTAATAACCTTTCTCCAGAGAGAATCCTCTGCCAGCTTAAACGCCTAACACCATTTGCACAACAATGCTTTGTCAGAATGGAAATCTACGCAAGCCAAGACCCCTTTTCTCTCGTACAAACCGGCTCTTCCAATTTCTACGTGATGAGTCTTTTCACAAGATCACCCACGTAAACTTTCAGATCTTCTCCAAATTCTAACAAATCGAAACCGGCATCTCCGAATAAAGATAAGCACAGATGTACCGATAGTGTACTTTGAATCAACGTTAGCCTACCTCCCTTAGAAATATACTGTGATTTCCAAGAAGCTAACCTTTTCCTGAACCTGTCTTCCACTGTATCCCACACCCCCAAAGCTTTATGATTAGCCCCAAGGGGGAGACCTAGGTATGAAGAGGGCAAGGAGCCAATCCCACATCCAAGTTCAGCCGCTAACTCCTGCACGTTGTCAACCGAACCAACGGGTAAAATCTCACTCTTATTTAGATTGATCCTCATGCCCGACAAAGCCTCAAACCACATCAGGATCCAACTCAGAAATTTCAACTGATCTTTGTTGGCACCACAGAACAACAAAGTATCACTTCCAGACAGCAAGTGAGAAATCAGCTCCGACCCCATCCCTATCTGCAATTTTGCTCCCAGAGAGATAATTACCATCCACTAAGCGATTCAACAAACGGTTTAACGCTCCATACTATCACAAAAGATAAGGGAAAGTGGGTCCCCTTGCCTAGACCCTCGAGCCTTCTGGGAAGAAACCCGCAGGAGAACCATTGACCAGTATAGAGAACGACGCCGTGGATACACACCACTTCACCCAGCTCACCCACAGCTTGCCAAAACCCATCCTCTCCAAAACTTGAAACAGAAACTCCCAACTTAAATGATCATAGGCTTTTTCAATGTCCAGCTTGCACACTATGACGCTCTCCTTCCTTCTAATAATAGTGTCCACAGCCTCGTTGGCTATCAGCACTGCATCCAAAATTTGTCTGCCCTCAACAAAGGTCGCATCAGACCAAAGAAATGACTCCGGCCCAAAAACACTTTTGATCCTATTAGCTAGCACTTTTGCCAAAATCTTATATAAACCTCCCACTAAGCTAATCGGTCTTAGGTCCTTGAGATCCTCAACATTCTGTTTTTTAGGAACCAACACTAGGAAGGTGGTATTAAGACTTCTAACAAATTTGCCTTGATCATGAAATTCCTTAAAAAAACCCAATACCTCGGCCTTAACAAAATCCCAGCTGAAGGACCAAAAAGCAAGGGGAAAACCATCTGGCCCAAGAGCTTTGTCCCCATTGAGCCCTGAAATAGCTATCCAAATTTCCTCCTCTGAGAAAACTTCTTCCAACTTTGAGGCAGCCTCCAAACCAATTTCATTAAACGAGAGGTCAGGAAGGGAAGGACGCCACTCTGAAGGGGCTGAAAGGAGGTTTTTGAAAGCATCTATCAACCCAACCTTAATTTCAGCCTCCTTTTCAAGCATTTTTCCATTGATTCTGATTTTTCTAAGACAATTTCTCCTCCAATGAGCGTTAGCCATTTTGTGGAAGTAACCCGTATTTTTATCTCCATCTTTCAGCCACAACTGGATTTCATCCCAGAAATCTCCAAAATGTACTCCCTAACTTCAACCCTTCTTTAGCCATAATTCTTTCCTCCCTTTCCTCTAAAACCAGCTCCCTTTGCTTCTCCAGGTCATCCCAGAACGAGACCCTATGTAGGTCCTCCTTCTTCTTGACTTCAACTTTGCCAAACACTTCCATGTTCCAAGACTTTAATATACCTTTTGTAGCTCGCCATAAAGAAGAATGTAACCTGGAACGAGCCATGAAATTCTCAAATTCTCGCCACCACCCTTCAAGCCTCTAAACCCCCAAATTTAACCACATGAGCTCAAAAAACGAAGGCGGGCTCACCCAACCCCCATCACTATCCAACAGTAATGGAAAGTGATCAGAAATAGGTCTAGGAAGACTCCTCTGAGCTACATTGCAGAACTGGCTCTCCCAATAAGAGGAAACTAGAAATCTATCCAAACGCGACATGGACCTACCATTACGACCCCCGCTCCAAGTAAAAAGACCCCCTTGGAGAGGCAGGTCTCTGAGGCCCAACTCATTTACAATCTCAGCAAAACGTCTCATCGGAGGGGAGAAATTTCCACCTCTGGCTCTTTCAAAGGGGGAGATGCCCACCCAGACACCAAGGACCTTCCCACCAACCCCTGATGCTACCCAACTCCTCCCAAAAAACTTCCTTGAGCTTCCTCTCGTCTGGACCATAAACTCCCGAAAACGTCCAAAGAAAACCTCCCTCCACCATTTTAAACAGACACGAGATAGAGAAAAGACCGAATTCTGAGTCTACCAACTCCAAAATTCTTTTATCCAAGAACAAAAGAATTCCCCCCGCAGACCCTTCTGCATTTAGAGCCCTCCAATCAGAAAGTCTACCCACTCCCAAGCTGCGAGCCACCGAGGCAGTCATCTCTTGAATTTTGGTCTCTTGAAGACAAACCAAATCCACTCTCTGATACTCTGATAAAGTTCCTGATGATCTTCCTTCTATCAGGGTCATTCACCCTCGAACATTCCAAGACATTATTTTTACTTTCATTATAACCTTAGCATTAGACTCCCTCTTTCTTTGTTCTCCTTAATTTACTTTCCCATCGTAATTCGATGCAGGCCACACCCGCTTTTTTAATTCCTCGTTCAGATCCGACACTGTAATGGCCCCATTATTTTCCTCCTGATGCTGCCTTGCCACTATCTTGCTGAGTATACCCAAAATCTCACTCTCGAATCCCACAATAGAAAACCCCAGAATTGCTGGAACTTTGGATCGCACAACCTGCCTTTCCCATTTCTCATAACCCGAAACTTTCGACCTACGTAGGCCGACTTCTCTCCCCGTCCCTCACCCGCCGAACCCTCTTCAATAGCCACCAAAGCACCCGAGGATTCCAAACCCCACTCCCTCCCATCCACCGCCACCATCCTTAGCGGTTCTAAGTCATCCATTTCATTCGGCTTTAGAGAACCCACCTGGCCTGAAGAACCCCCCAAAAGAAGGGGCCGTCCAAAAACATAAATCAGGGATGAAGGGGAGTCTTCAGGATTAGACTCTACATACCTGGAATCGACATCCACTAGCGGAGGTGCTTCGACGTGATCGTCTCTCCTGCCTCCTTCCTCCCAAGTCTTAAAAGGAGCCGCACCTCTAAACTGCTTCATCGGTATCCTATCTGACGAAATAGGGCCGTTTTTTTTCTTCATTTTAAATGCCCTTTATCACTAATTCTCACTCCTCTTGATCTCGGGCTCGAGTTCTTCCTTTTCTAGGCCCAAGAGATGGGAGAGCTACCCACGCTGGTTTCAGTGGCTCACGCCAGGCTAGATCTGCGCCAGTTCCCTCCTCCATCCTCACACGTACCCATCTTTCCACACCCAGCCTCGTCTAAATATCACCATTCCAAAGGTCAAATCGCACCTATAACTGTGCCTCCCGTACAGAGTCAACCCCTTCAGTATCCACCTCCACTGACAATAGCTTCCATTCTTCACAAGACCGAGCCCTTCAGTCTGCCTCTCCACTGACGAAAGCTTCCTTTTTTCACAAGGCAAAGCCCCTTTTGTCTCTTCAAATGCTTTCACTCTCGCTATGTGCCCAGGACAACTCCACACTCTCTCTTGCGCGTGAACTCACTTCTCCTTCTTCCCTGGTATCACCTCCACTTTCCGGCTTCATCGTCAGACTTTCCAACTTCATTTGAGGCTGAAACTCCCACCATAACTGGATCACGAAGCTTCTATCTCCTTCGGACACTACCACCGACCTCGGATTTGATCTTCCATCCCATGTAACCCGGATCCCGACCAACAGACGGATGTAAACGCCGTGGTTTTCATCCACTGCATCAAATCCACCACATTTATCGCCGATACATTTTAAAATTGGTCGGCTCCAAAGATGCAGCGGCAACCCTAATGGGCCTTTACCCACACCGTTTCACATGTATCTCTCGCAACCATGCATCCGACATCTTTCCCATTCCCTTAGGGATATTAGAGACCCCAAGTCTACTCCGTGCATTCTAAGAATTCTTCTCGCTTCATTTGGACTCTCAAAACCAAACAACCATAATCCTCTTCTCAGCTCTTCCACTTTCAAACTCCCTGTGACCTCCTAAGAAGACCAAGCCCTGTGCTTCAGGGATTTGAGGTCTGGAATCAGAGAGGTACCGCCTCCCCACCAACCCACCAAGCATGAATCTAGTTGCCCTAATCTCTCAACGATCTCATCTTTCCCCACTCTCACCTTGACCACTTCCTCTGATGTTCGAACTCGTTCACACCGTTTCGCAAAAGACTTAGGGTAGCCATGCCAACCTCTTCCGGACCTTATTTCCTTCCCCCATTTGCAGTCACTACCAAACCTTAGGACCCACTCCAAGAGAACGGAGTTTCTCTGCCATAATTTTCCAGCCCCTCACCAAACCTTTTCCTTCCGGGATACATATGCCGAACCTTTTCCATCCTGCATCGCGAACAAAGCAGTATAAGAAATTACCTGCATTGTTCGACGGCCGTCAGCTTATAGCCGCCTTTCCTTCTTTCCTCCCACCAGAAACCAATCTTGGTTGCGAGATATCTTGTCACAATCCTCGATCCCCAAAAGTAAGCATTGAAGACTTGACTCTCCGAACCTCACCCATGAAGTCGCCCCCTTGCATCTCTCCCAAATACATCCTCTCAATTTCTTACTCTTCTCCTCGATCGAAATCTCAAAAGTTTTGGCCTCAATGGCGAACCAAGTTTTCTCCATCTTCCCAGCTAAAAAATTTTTTGGAGACACTTGATCATGACTGACGACTCCATATTCTCACGGCCTTTATTTAGCTTTACAACAATTCCACTCTAATACACCTGGATTTCATTTACTCTCTTCACACACTTGTGGCTTCTGTTAAATGATGTATTATTGCTAGAGCTTTTGGAGATCACTGACTTTCATCTTTGTATTTTCCTCTGCTTGATATTTTTTCTAGCTGGCCCAGAAGCTTTTGGAGAGGGAGCTGGAGCCATGGGAAACAATTGCAGTTGGGGCATTATCTGGTGGCCTGGCTGCTGTTGTCACAACGCCTTTTGATGTGATGAAGACTAGGATGATGACTGCTACACATGGGCGGACCGTGTCAATGTCAATGGTTGCCTTCTCCATTCTTCGCCATGAGGGACCCATCGGCTTATTTAAAGGAGCCGTACCAAGATTCTTCTGGATCGCTCCCCTGGGTGCCATGAACTTTGCAGGATACGAACTTGCAAGGAAGGCCATGATAAAAATGATGACATGTAGCTGTTGGTGACCAAATTTCAGAAGAAGTTGGCTTAGTTATGGCTCAAGTTTAGCACACCCTCTTTGGGGGCGGGGTGGGTTTGCAATTTTCTTCCCTTCGCTGTACATTTGGAAAGTTTTGAGCTTTTTCCGAATTTTGTACTGCAGCCTTTGCTTTGCTGCATTTGCTTCAATTTCATCTGTCGACGTCTCTTATCTTCTCATAAAGACAATTGTTGTTATTTTATATATCTCATTTATACCTTCTGTACTTGTTTTGATGTCATGTGAGTTGCCAAGGGTGGCAGTTGCACATATGTTGGTTTTGTTTTGTATTTTGCTCACAATTCTTGTTACATTTTTGTACATTTATGTGCAGTTAATCCTTTTTGTTTCCTATATTTTTTTATTTGGATGAGTGGATAAGCAAACAGCTGAGTTATATTTAAAGAAAGAGCTACCAAAATGTTGGCTCAAGGGAGTACAAAGAAAACAAACCAAGTACCCCCAAAAAAACAGCTATAATTTTTTAGAGATGAATTCAATTAGAGTTTTGGTGGGTGCTTCTTTGAAACACAGCTTAATTTACGCCTAAAGGAAGTACATAAAAAAGGTCTTCAGCTTCTGGATGGACATCTAATCTTCAAAGATCAACTTATTATTTCTTGCCTACCAAATGGTTCATAGAAGACGTAAGGGCCCCACTCTCCACACTCCTGGTTTTTTTGCCTACAAAAGGACCTCTCCGACCTTTCAAAAGCTTGGCTAATTGATCGAGGAAACATTTTAGAGAGGACGAGTTTTACTTAAAAACACTTTGGAGGTAACAATCCCCCTTTTTGGTTGGATCCTCTAATCCGCTTATTAACAACGCTTAACTAATGCCAATTAGACTTAACTCAGTGGTTAAAGATTGGACAGGTCTTGAATCCTCTTATCCACTTATTAACAACATTTAACTAATGCCAATGAGGCATGACTCAATGGTTAAAGGTTGGATATGACACAAAGAAGGGACTAGATTCGAATCTCTATGAAAACATAATACTACAATGGTGTAATGCAAAATGAATAGATGTAAAAAAACAACACTTAACTAATAAGAGTTGCTCCTCCTGCCCATAGAAAGGCCAAACACCAGTTTTTGCTCAAAGTATAGATGCTGCAATTATCAAGAAGCGGCCTCCTTGTTTGATGCTGCTATGTAAGAATATGGTTGTTCACAAGAATGTTTTTATTTTTAGTTACAATTTTCCACCAAAAGGATCTTTTTTTTTCCCCTGCCTATCCTCGAGTCCATTGTTTCCTGAACGGGAGTTATTTCTTCAACAGCTTACGGTTGCCAATTTTGAGAAAAGCAAGTTTTTATTCCGACTCTTTGTATACCAACTAAGAACTATGAAGTTATCATCTTTTCAATTATTATTCAAAACCCCTAACCATCAGAGTTTAAAATTCCTTGTTTGCCAACTACCATTTACCCAAACCATCAGAGAGAGAGAGAGAGAGAGTAATCCAGAAAAATAAGATCTCATCACCATTCATGTGGCAAATAAATCCCATTCATTTCATCACCATCTTGTGAAATTCTGGTCCAGCTTTCATTTGAAGCCCAAGAGAACGAACACATATGGAAAATCCTATTCTTAACATGGACCTGAAGTTCAAACTCTTCACACCCTGATCAACCAAATTTAAAAGAAAACAATTTGGTTTTTCTTATTCTGAGACAGGTAGTAGGAACATCATGAGATTAAAAAAAATTCCGGTGAGTTATCATAGTGATTGTGCAAAGATCATCAAACTTGATGGTCAATAGCCCCAATAGTCATTGCGGATTTCATCATCGAACTTCTTCTTCAGCTCAGGATGCTTCTCAAAGTATTCATTTGCAGTCATGGTGCTGAGCTTTTTCTGTCAAGATCAATCACACCCATATGAGAATCACGTATTAGAAGAAATGGAAATAGGAGTAATTCTATCATGTTACCTTAAGCTCTTGGACTTCAGCAATCTCCTTCTCCAGGCGCTCAGATTCCTTAAAGGATTTCTCCTCTGCCTCTTTCAATTCTACCAACTACAACTCACAGGTACACACACATCACATATGTCATTTAGGTTCAAAGAGTATATATATATATAAAATCTACAAGTGCTAAATCAGTTCTTACCAATGCATCAAATTTAGGTTTGTATTCAGGCGTGACTTTGTCCACGTACTTTGGGACTGATATGCCTGCAGTGCAAACAATAAAAAGAAATTAAGAAGATGAGAATTTGAACTCATGGAAAAATGGAGAAAAAAAGACCTTAGAAGAGAGACATGCAATTGAGGCACTACCGGTCTCTGCTTGCATAACAAATTTATAAACACTTCCCTTGCATAAAGTCAGAATATTTTTAAACCTTACATACAAATGTAGTACCTAGTAAATTCCTCCCACTATAGATTCATAGCTTCAGAAGACACTAGTTCTTAATTAAAACTATGAATGCTTTCACAGGTAAGATGTTCAGAAGTGCTCCAGAGTTTACACTTTCTCATTCGGTTGCAAAACTTCTTGATACCATATCACCTATGCCCCCTCTACTTAGCATGAGTTAGATAGTCAACATAGTTTAATCAGTCACATTATTCCAAAACTTGATTGAACTAAACAAAGGAGTCTAGGTGAATCTGGTACCAAGAACAATCTTCGAAGCTCCCACAAAACCATACCCAATGTCCACAAACTAGATACAGATTCTACACAAAAGGGTAAAAATGGCTCACATATAAGTTAAAGCACAGGCAGTCATAATCCCATAAAGAAAAGTCAAATGGTTTTAAAGAGTAAAAGAATGAAGTGTATGGTCAATGACAGACATTTATACCAAAAAGGGATTTATTAATATTTTTTTAATAGGCAAACAAGTCAACTTAGTTGAATAGAATAGATACAAATGTTAAGGACCAAACTAGAAAGAAACAGAGACTTGAAAATGAGAACTTAAGATCTAACATGGATTCAAAGAGACCCCAGCCACAAATCATTTGAGACCATAAACTGCACATTGAGCTTTCAGATTTTTTTTTTTTTTTGATAAATAAGCAAGAGCATATATCATTGAGCTATCAGAAATTGATGAGAATAAAATATGCATAGGAATATAGGTGAGAAGAGAATATACTTTTAAATTCTTGATTAAGCTGTTGCAAATTGCAACATCATGCTATATTTCATTTATTTAGCAGCTGATGCTGATCTATATCTGCAACGTGTGGTATAATCTATCAAATCAACAAATCTGGATCAATCTAAGTCAACTCTGCCTCACCGGCAGCTAACACAGAAACGGAGATGGAAAAAGGGAGATTGGTTGCAGTGGCTGACTTGTTAGATAGTCGCCAGCATACAGAGTGGTAATACCCATATGGAACTGAAGGCCTTTGGGCCGAAATGGATCAGATAGATTAAGTGGGGTATATCCATACCAAATTTTCTAATCTTATTACTAACACTTTTGACACTTTTTTTTTTATTGGTTACTAACACTTTGACACTTCCTCTGACCTTTTTCAAAGCTGTAGGGCCTTAAGACAAGGGGGACCTCTCTCTCCCTATTTATTTATGCTAGAAATAGAGGCCATCAGTTGCTTTTTCAGGAGGCCCAAGGAAGGAGGATACTTCTTGAGGTTTAAAGGAGGGGAGATGCAGCAAGGAGGTTGAAGCAGTCCCATCAGCCGTTTTTTTTCTGATGAAAATCAACAATGTGAATTGAATTAAAAATTAAGAAGCACAATAGAAGGATGAAGAATCCTACCACAAACAAAAGTTAAACATAAGAATAACAAAAACCATAATAAATAAGGTAAACATACAAAACTTCTTCTCCTTACTAACCTACAACCTTGGAACTATACACCTCTAGCTAATCAAATAGAAAAATATTAAGGGAGATGTCATTATTGTGGTGCAAGAATCCCAAAAAGAAGCAAGGAAATGAAAGATATCCCATAGAGCCTTTGAACTCCTTACCTTACCCTAAAAGATTCTAGCATTTCTTTCGCTATACAACCCAAATTAAAGCAATACAAGTGGTTTGCCACAATAGTAGACCTCCTGAGAGATTTCAATTTCATACGTACTTGTCATCATCGAAATACTGTGAGAACCAATCCATCTCGACCAATGTAAATAATTTGTACACAACCCTATCATCTCACGTACTCTTTATTGGAGACACTACTATAATTTGTTAGGTTTCTTAAGAAGAGATTACCAACTTATCCTAGATGCTCACGTGGTTTGAGGCCATTATGATTGAAACAAATTTAGAAAGGAGCAAGTTAATTCTAATTGGTAAGGTGGACGATGTGGTGGTTTAGTGGAGTTGGCCTTTAAGATTGGTCGTAGGGTGGGACACCTTCTGACTACTAAGGTCTTCGTTCCGGTGCCCAATATAAATTAAAGGCAACTTGAAAGAGAATGTTAATGAAGAAAAGGCAACACATCTCAAACCATGAGAGGCTTACTTGGATCCAGAGTAAGTTATCCGACTTTTCTATCTATTTAATATCCTTGCTTAGCTTCCTAAGAATAGTCAAAATTAGATTAGAGAAGTTTCAAAGAGATTTTCCATGGAAAGATGGCATAATGAAGGTGAAGTCTTCAAAGGATAGATGGCATAATGAGGGTGAAGTCTTCAAAGGATAGATGGCATAATGAGGAGCCTTTGTTTGTCTCGTCCACACCTTATATACCTTAGCCACTTTGAAGGACACGTGGGTGGTAGACTTACGGGACCAAACTTGTGAAGGAGGTTGTTCTCCATGCATTTTTTTTATTTTTTATTTATCAATAAAAAGCAAGTATTATAAAAAGGAAATTTCCGAAGAGTACACAGAATATGGACAAAAGAAAGCCAACACACAGAAGACATGAAAGAAACCCTAATCCCTACCTACACCCCAACCATGTGAGGAAATCTAAAACAGAGTTTGTGTTATCACACATATAGGCGGCCCAACTCAAAATTGAGACAGTTAATTCTTGGATCCTTTGGGCCGAGGTGACTTTCGTTTTCGAACGGTCACTGCTTAGCACACCGTAGAGTCCAAAACGCATAATGCGGGGTCATTATCCAAATTTTTCCGCTTCTTTCCACGGCGACTCCTTTTGCCAAGCTAAAGGGTGTGGCTGACCGAGAGTGGAAACACCCAACTAATCCCAACACTGACAAAAGCAAGTCCCACAACATTCGGGCACTTTGCATGATCGCAGTTGGCTTATTGGCCTCCTCATCCTCCTACGCGAAGATCCGTTTACAAAGCCATTCCTACGCTTGAGATTATCCAATGTGAGCACTTCATTTCCATGTCGCTCCTCAAGTAAAGAAGCCACTGAGGTCTCACCGATTCCAAATCGAACGATAGGGGAAATCAAAGGCGGGGGAGATATCAAAAGCTTCATACATGGCCTTTATCGAGAAACTTTTTGCCTTAACTTCCTTCAATAAGAGCATATCTTCACCCGTTGGCCTGAAATTTTGATCATGGAGAATTTGTAGGAATCTTACCATCTCTTCAATCTACCAGTCGTTGAGAGATCTTAGGAATGTTGGTGACCAGCCTCCAGCCCCATCGCCACTATCCCAGATGTCCGCGACCCTAGCCTCCTTATTCAAAGCCAAATTAAAAAGGGAGGGAAACCTAGCACACAACGCTTCCCCTCCACACCAAACATCTTTCCATAAATTGATCCTTCTTCCATCCCCTAGGGCGATTTTCGAGTTCTGTAAAAAACTGGGCCACTCTTTCCTGATCTCCTTCCATAAACTAGTTCCATAACCGCCTCTGAGATTGCAGGATGCCAAAACTTCTCCAAATGGTTCACCATAAAGAACAACCTTCCTCTAAAGTAGTCCTCATCATTGGCAAATCACTAACTCCATTTGCTAAGGCCTTATTCATGTTAGAGAAGCTTAATCCCGATGCTCCTTTCCGCTATCGCTGCACACTGTGGGCCCATCTCACCAAAAAGAAATTTCTCATATCATGATCGTTCCTCCCTGCAGAAATTTTTGACCTTTCCCATTATGACACACTTTCTGAGGCATACGGAAGAGAGAAAGGTAATAAATTGGAAGACTGGACAAGGTGCTGCGAATGAGCATAGCTCGTCCTCCCTTAGAAATATACTGTATCTTCCAAGATGCTAACCTCTTTTGGAATCTCTCTTCGATCGAGTCCCACACTCCAAGAGCCTTATGTTTGGCGCCTAGGGGAAGTCCCAGGTAGGACGTAGGGAAGGATCCAACTTTGCACCCCAACTCTGAAGCCAACTCCCCCACGTTATCCACTATACCAATTGGGATGATTTCGCTCTTGTTTAAGTTAATTTTCAAGCCCGATAACGCTTTAAACCACATCAAAATCTAGCTTAGATACTTTAACTGCTCTTTGTTAGCCTTGCAAAAAATAAGCGTGTCGTCAGCGTAGAGGAGGTGAGAAATAACCAGATCCTTCCCTCTCCCAACCGCAACCCGCCTGTGAAGATAATTTCCTTCCACCGCACAGTTTATTAAGCACCTGAGAGCCTCCATTCCAATTACAAAGAGATAGGGAGGCGGGTCGCCCGTCTCAACTCCCCTTAGAGCTCGGGAAGAAACCACTGGGATCCTCGTTGATGAGAACCGAAAAGGAGGCTGTGGAAATGCACCATTTTATCCAAATTTCAACCAATTCCAAGCATCGAATCCCATCCTTCCCATGACCGTATAGAACTCCAAATGATACTATCAGTATGATTTCAATATCTAGCTTGCAAACCGCCCCTTGTTCCTTCCCTTCCTCTCTCATGGCTGAGTCCACTAATTCATTAGCACCGCATCGCATCTTAATCCTCCGTCGCCCTTTACAAAGCATTTTATATTCTAGATATTACCTTATCTAAGACCCTCCACTCGTTAGCTAAAACTTTGGTCATAATCTTGTATAATCCAACCACAGTTTATCGTCTAAACTCAAGTCCTCTGCGCTTGTTTCAGGAATCAAGACTAAAACGTATCTCAGATTTTTAACAAATCTGCACTGATCATGAAATTCCCTGAAGAAACCTAGGACCTCCTTCTTCACAAACTCCTAGCTAAAAATCCAGAATGCTATTGGGAATCCGTTTGGATCGAGAGCCTTATCATTGTTAAGTCTAGAAATAGCAGTCCAAATTTCTTCATCTGAGAAACTTTCCTCCAGCCTCTCAGCTTCCTCCGAGCCGATCTCATTGATTTCCAAATCAGGAAGGGAAGGACTCCATCCGCCTAAAGCCGAAAACAAATTTTGGAAGGCTGCCACTAAACCATCCTTATCTCACCTCCTTTGGGGCCGTTGATGCTAATACTTAACGTAATTTCTTCCCCGTGGCGCACGTCCCGTGAAGAACCCCAGATTCTCATTCCCTTCCTTAGCCGGTGTCTCTCTGGATTTTGTCTCCAGAGATCTCTCCGTCGAAGGCCCGCCGCTTGAAGTCGCCTCGTGATTAACACGACCCTCTCGTCTCAAGGTTCGGGGATCCTTTCCTCGAGAATCATCCTAATAAGACACCCTTCGCAGCATCCTTCTTGTTAGTTTCACTTTGCCAAAACATCTCTCGTTCCAAATCTTCGTAATACCTTTCGTGGCCTTTAGCTCAGTAGAGATGATGAAAACCGAAGATCCATGAAACGAGATTTTGCCACCAATTTTTCAATGTCTCCTTGAATCCAGATATTTCAGCCATCAATTCAAACGAAAGGTGAAGGGCCCATTCTAACTCCATCGGCTGCTTCAACGTGATAGGTTAAGATCGCAGACTGGGTTGGTAGACAACCCTCGCATCACTTTGCGCAATGGTTTCCTAATCGGCGAGACTACAAATCGTCAAAACCCGACTTTGATCTACCATCGGTGCCACCGCAGTGTAAGGCCCACTGGCTGAAGGTCTCTCAACCCAGTCGCTCGTGATGTCGAGAAACCTTCTCATGGAATTGTCAGTCCTACCCCCTTTAGATCTTTCTTCAGGATAGAGAATCGCATGGAATTGTTCTCCATGCATGTTAACGCTTAGGAGTTAGACACTGTAAGATGTTTTCTTTATAGATTGTCAAGGAATTCAATGAACAAGGAATAGGAGGATGGTGGTTTGGATGGAATCTAGTGATGGAGTTTACTCCATTTAAGCTCTTGCTTTGTCTAGGATCCAAGTTGCTCAATTTGTTTTGTATTGAGGATTATTTGGAATTTGTGGGATATACTTAAGATGAGCCTTTCTGATTCCAATGAAAAGGATGCTCATTGGTAAGTAGATGCTTTCTAATACGATCTCCCTTGATAGAGGATTGGCTGGCAATGCATGGAATTCTTTCTACAATTTTTAATGGAATATAAATTGCATTTGAATTTTCAACAATGGCATTTTACATGAATTCGAGAGTCCTTCAGCCTCCCTAAACAAACCACAACCTAGTTTCCATATCTAATGCTCTCCACCCCATTGCTTCAAGATGTAAAAAGAAAAGAAACTAAAGAGAAATAGACACCTCGTCCCGGTGACACCTAGGCATAACAACTAGCATAATTAATTCTCTGTACCTTGCCAGCTTGCTGCCCACTCTCCTTTCTTTTTTGCCCCCA
Source organism: Tetrastigma voinierianum (assembly GCA_016808115.1). Lineage (NCBI taxonomy): Eukaryota > Viridiplantae > Streptophyta > Magnoliopsida > Vitales > Vitaceae > Tetrastigma > Tetrastigma voinierianum. The sequence goes on along the minus strand of JAEQBH010001945.1, from coordinate 90,730 downwards.
TCTGTGTTTCATGTAATGTGTGGATAGCTTAACATTACCTCGCCACTCCAAAGTCGAACTCATTCTCAAGGTTGGGAAGACTTAGAAACTCCTACCGATTGTATCAAATGGTTCCCAAGAGTCCTCAAATGTGGGCAAATCCTTCCAACGGATGAGCACGTATGCATGGTTGGGCGAACTCCGCGGACCTCTAATGGTTCAACAAGTAGTTCTAGGTCTGCAGTTAAGTGGTAGGGGATAGTAGGATATCTCTCATGGGAGCTGGTGGCTTGTTTAAGTTGCGATACATGAAATACATCATGAATTTGGGTACCTAAGGACAGTTTAAGCTGCTAAGCAACCTTTCCAACCCGGTGTAGCACTTCAAAAGGGCCAAAGTAGCGAGGAGACAACTTCTCATTCAGTCAGCTGCACAGTGATTGTTGACGATAGGGTTGGAGCTTCACAAAAACATGATCGCCGATGTTATAATTGACATCACAACAATGAAGATTGGCCAACTGTTGCATGCATTGTTGAGCACGCTGCAAATGAAGCTGAGTTCATTACACAGCTAACGTGAGAGTTATAAATCCTCCACTTCCACACTGGCTATAGAACCCAGTTCGTAGTGGACTAATGGGAGTGGATGGCGCCCATAGAGGGCTCGGAAAAAAGTCATCCTAGCAGCAGAATGGAAGGCAGTGTTGTAATGATACTCTACCCATGACAACCAAGTGATCCAGCTTGATGGTTTTTCATATGCAAAGCAACGTAGATAAGTTTCCAATCCTCTATTGACCACTTACGACTGACCATCTGTTTGGGGATGGTATGCGGAGCTTCTGCGAAGTTCAGACCCTTGCAAGGAAAATAATTCTCGCTAGAACAAGCTCATAAAAATCGGATCCCAATAAGATACAATGGACCTTGGTATGCCATGCAAGTGGATCACTTCTTAGATAAAAACTCGTGCCACTGCTACTGCTGTGAAGGGATGTTTAATAGCCATGAAATGTGTTAATCTATCCACTACTACCAGAATGGTGTTGTACCCATTTGATTTCGGTAGGCCTTCAATAAAACCCATAGTAATGTCCTCCCACACTTGGTCAGGAAGGGGTTGTAAGAGACCGGCAAGGGTGGATGTATCATGCTTATTTCTCTGACAAGTCTCACAAGCCATAACAAATCTCTGCACCATTTTTTCTTGGCTTTCTAATAAAATTCTGCAGCCAAACGATTATAAGTTCGCCGGATAACAGCATGTCCCCCCACTGCACTGTTGTGAAACCCCCTAAGTAAAATGTGAACATATGGTGACTTAACCGGTATTGCCAGCCTTCCATGGTAGTGAAGATGACCCTCCACCAGTGAGAAATCTGGGTGGGATGAAGAATTCTGCTGTAGGGCATGCTCAATGTTAGCTAGGAAAGGGTCAGCAACCACCATCTCTTTTAACTCCTCGAAATCCTTGATAATTGGAACTGTCAACAAGGAGAGGCTGCTGCTGAATTACGCGGGGACTCTAGATAATGAGTCTGCTGCTGAATTGGTGCTACCAGGTTTATACTGTATTGTAAAATTGAAAGGCATGAGTTTTAACACCCATTTCCGATACTCAACTTCAACCTCCCTCTATTCTAGTAAAAAGCAAAGGCTACATTTATCCGTTCGAACTACAAAATGCTTCCCCAAGATGCATGGCCGCCGTTTTTTAATAGCAAAGACAATAGCCATGAGTTCTCGTTCATACACAGAACCGGTGCGAGCTATAGGGCTGAGTTTTTGGCTATAAAAAGCAACATGCTGTCCTCTTGCATTAATACTGCTCCCAATCCTGCTTCCGAGGCATCCGTCTTATCACAAACTCCTTGAAAAATCTGGCAAGGCAAGAACTAGTGTTGGTCATAGTGTTTTTTCAACATTTGGAAAGTTTGGCTAGCCTCTGTATCTCCAATGGAAGGCCTCCTTTGAGTTGTCGTAAGGGCTAAGCCAAGGAGCTGTAGTTTCGCATGAACTTCCTATAGTAGCCAGTTAAGCCTAGAAATCCCTGTAGTCCTCGTATATTGGAGGGAGTCAGCCAATCTAGCATTGCTTGAATTTTAGAGGGATTTTCCGAAACACCTTGTGCATCAATAACATGCCCCAAATATTCTATTCAATTATGCCCAAACACACACTTCTTGAGGTTGGCAACCAGTTGATGAGAGTGGAGAGTTTTTTTTTTGATAGGCAAAGAAACCAAAATATTAGAAAGGGCAAAGCCAAAACGGGCACCCCAAAAGAGTACACTAGAAGTATACAAAGGGGCCGAAAACGGCACAAAAGGAGGGCTAAGACAAAAACTACCAACCCACCACACAAGCTACATAGAACACAACAATCCTCTTATAAAGGAAAGGTTCACATCAGGAATCATAGTTGCCCACTCACAAAAAGACCTTAAAAAAAAGGACTTTAGCCTATCAAACGAAAACTGCATGTCCTCAAACACAACTTGTTCTCTCAACTGTGATTGCTCACAACAAATGCCCAAAGACGAGTCAGAATGTTCCACGCATACGTAATGCTGGCAATTCATAAATGAGGATATCGTCAAAGAATACTAAAACAAATTTCCTAAGAAACTTTCGGAAAATATCATTCATTAATGATTGAAATGTTGACGGGGCATTAGTTAAGCCAAAAGGCATAACTAAAAACTCATAGTGTCCTCGTAATACTTTCATCCTAATACGACTCCAGGATATCCAGATTTGAGACTACTCATAAAATAGTAGCTCCATGAAGTTCATCCAATACCTCTTCAATAATAGGAATTGGAAACTTAACTAGCACCCGTGGCTTGTCGAGAGCCCGACACTCACTGACAAAATCTCCAGCTTCCATTTTTCTTCTTCACTAATAGAACTGGGCTAGAGAAAGGATTGGTGCTAGGTTGAATGATCCCTGCAGCAAGCATCTCAGGAACTAAATGTTTGATCTCATCTTTCAAGATTCGTGGAGTCGATATATTTAACAGATTGGCATGAAGACCCCTCTTTAAGCATAATAGCATGATCCCTATCATGTGCTGGCGGCAACCTTGAAGGATTTGCAAATATCTCTAAAAATTTGTCTAACAACTGGGTGACTGCAGGTGGAATGAGTGTGATTTCCTTGGTCTGAATATTTTCACTGGTAGGAGTGTTGTCCAAAATCCAAAAGAATTCCTTTCCCCTCGAGCTGAATTGTGCACATCATAGAGTGAAGGGAGACTTGGGTCTTGCACAGAGATGGGTCCCCCTGTAGTTGTACCCTTGTTTCCCCCACCTTGAATTTCATAGTCATGGCCGCCCAATTCATATGGAACTCCCCCAAAGATGCCAACCATTGATACCCTAAAATTACTTCAGAGCTTCCTAAATAGGAAAGAAATATGATATTATCTCTAATTCTGCAAGGTGCAAATTTACCTACCGACATATCCCAGTTGTTGTAAGTTGTAATCTCATCCCCGTGCCTCAAAACCACCCAAAATCCCTGGTTGACCACACTGCAGTCCCAACCCCACTAATGCACGGCATGAAATTGCAAAGTGAAGTGCAACCACCCACCCCATCCATGGGCACTGATTTTCAATGAATGGGGAACTGGCAACCCTACCATGGAGGAAAAAGACAACAACGAAGGAGAAGAGTCATCTATTAGATTTGTAGCGCTGTCGAACATGGGCATCTGTTCCGCCACAAACGGATTAGCCATTTCTCGGTTCCCATTTAGCTCCTCATCATCTAATACCCAAATTACTTGGAGTTCCTTTTGTTTGAAATGGTGGCCATGTCACTTCTCATCACAATGAAACACAATCCTTATCGCGCTTTTCTCATCTTAAGCCCGCGCCTAAGTACAAATCGGGAGAGTAGCCGGGTCAGATTTCAATCTAAGGGCACGAGAATTTAGAACAGGAAACCCTTGATTTACATCATGTCATGGCGGGTCACGGTATGGTGTTAGTTGTGGAGGAGAACCCGTAAGATGTAGGCTTTGCTGTGATGGTGGGAAGAGCCTATAATGTCGGGCCTGGATAATCGTGCTTTATCCTCAACTGGCTGGGCTAGACGATCATTCGGGAGGTAAGCCCTCTGGAGCCCACAACCTTATCTCAGCCTTAATATCCTCCCTAAGCCCATTAATAAAGGCACTCTTTAGAACTATTTCTGCTACCTCCCTCAATGGCGCAGACAGAACTTCAAATTGCCAACGGAAGTCCCGGACAGTGGAGCTTTGACGAAGGGCAAATAGTTAATCCAAAAGAGTTCCATCCTGTGGGGTGCGAAACCACTCGAGGAGTAGCTCTTGAAAGTCTGACCATCCTTGAAAACCTCATCTTCCATCCCTGCTAATAGTACTTAGATGAGTGCCTCGCCCTCCGTATATTGATGCACCATTTTGCCGAAGCTTTTCACCTGAGGTGAGTTTGTTGATCTCGAAATATCGTTCGGCTCGGAATAGCCATTCATTTGGATTGCTCCCGTCAAATATCGACAACTCTAGTTTTCGCGCCAATACTTCTCTGTCGGCTAAGACACAAGTTGCAATCGGGGTGGCCTCTCAATCCCTTCCCAAAGCTTTAATTCCTGGTGGCAATTCTTTTGTCTCCTCCTTCCTCGAGAATGATACAGAAGGTGCCAATCTTAAGGTCCCCACCACTGTGATTTCTGGATCGTAGAAAGCTCTTCCACCTTTCCGTAGCTTGTTCCATTGTGTCGCGTTTCCATCTAATCAACATCCAACGATCTATCTGATCAAGTCCCAGCCTAATATGGGCTGCCTACTTGAAAGAAGCCATAAGGCCCTCAATTTCATCCATCTTGCTCTCAATTTTCTTCCCAACAACAACAACGCGGGTCTCCATGCTCCGATACCCAATGATACGACCTCCCTTGATAGAGGACTAGTTAGGTACCGAAGGAATTCTTTCTACAGCTTTAATGGACAATGAATTGCATTTGAATTTTCAACAATGACATTTACAAGGAATTTCGAGAGTCCCCTGGCTCTCCCTAAACATACCACAAATTGCAACAGAAATCTCAATGCCTCCCACCCCACTACTCTCCAGTATTTAAAAGAAAAGAAACTAAAGAGAAATAGACACATGTCCCTAGGTGATAGCTAGGCATAACAACTTGCATAATTAACTTGCACTCCCCCTTAAGCTAGCTTGTTGTCCACTCTCTCTTTTCTTTTTCTGCCCTCCTCTTGCATATGTAATATGGATAGGGGGCTTAACACTTTCTTGTAAGGGAAAGGAAGAATCCATTTATTATATCCTTCTTCACCATGTCAAGATACTAGTTTTATGGCATTGTTCTTTTTATTGGACAAATTTTGGACTCTTTCTTCCCCAGTCAAGACCGACTCTCTTATGTTGACATGGCTACTATGTAGAAAAAAAGACAAAAGAAGGCATTTAAAACCATGCCCTTATGCATATTTGAGACAACATAGAACGAAAGGAATTTAAAATTGTTTGAAAATGAGAAATCTAACCAAAGCCACAAAAAGCACTTCCTCTAGCAATCTCTTCAGGTCAATATGTAAATAGATGAAAGCCTGCGGCCCATAATTAATTTCGATCAAGCCGGGTTCTTATTGAGGGAGATGATTGTTTTTAGTCTTCCCTTTTTCTTGACTTTGCCTTTTGGTGATTTTTGTATGTGTCTTGCAACCTTTAATGTTTTATCTCTTATAGCACTTGAATTCTCACTTTATTTTCCTATCAAATATAATCGAATGGAAGATGTTTTCCACTATACCTTTCCTTCTAGCTATTTTCCTTGAAATATTTTTTTTTCTTCGTTGCACTCAATTCTTCATTCCTATCATTCAATTGAAGCTTGGGAATTATCCTTAAATAAGAATATGAACTCTTATTTAAAGATATGGACTCCTTTTTTTTCAATAAGTCCACAATTACCTGACTCTCTCCCCTCCCTATGCCCACCATATCCCTTAACCACGGAGCTATGCCTCATTAGCATATGGCCTCCTTTTGTTGGGGAATGAAATCCTCCCAAGAACCTGTGTCTTGTTTAATCTCTAGTAGGTTCAGTTTAGTGTTTTATTTTTTAAATTTTAATATCAGAAAGTTTAGGATTGAGTTTGTCCTTTCCATTAATCTGTTACTGATCTTCATGAGTGGCCCATGGGTTATCTGGCTAAAATCTGAATGCCACAAAGATTGAGAGGAGTGAGCTGATAAATTAACAATAGGTCTAACTTCTGGATTTCAGTTAAACAAGTTAGGTTGTTGCTATTGAGTCATTCATATACATACTTTGCTGTGTAGTTCTCAATTCCATCATGTCCAACTTGCACTGAACTATTCCAAATAACTTCAAACTATCAACCAAGGGTGGATGCATTCCCTTGGCTCCCATACAGCTGGTTCCATCCAGTTGTAAATTATTGAATGGAGATTTTTCTTTAGAGATTACAATCATACTGATAAGGTCACTGTCAAAACAGGAACATGAAAATTGAATACCCAGTTGGTTTCTAGTTTTAATGGACTGAAAAAGCAATATATGGCTACTGAAATTACAATTTATGCTAAAGGTTGCAGATAAAAAATTGTTTTATGCAGCATTATTACAGAATCAAAAGGTCTCTTGTGCTTCAATAAACCCTCAAAATGGATACTGTGTTTGCAGTTTACCCTGTAGGTCATCTCGAGGGAGTAATGTATGCTATCCTAAAGCTCAAAGAAGAATGCAGATGCATAAGATGAGTAGGGTTTCACTTCACAAAACAGCATCCCAACAGTAAAGGGTCACGGATTAGGGGCAATTAAATGTGAAAAAGTGGATTCATGCAAATAAAATGAACAGAAAACTCAAATAAGCAATCATGCAAGTACATACTTTCATAAGCCTCTTTGTACATATCCACCAAACGAGAACCAATTCCTTTCCTATAATATTCCCAGTCTATGGGTTCTGGTTCCTGCATAATGTTGTGATAAGAAACTAAATTAAAAGAAAACATTAATAATAAGTAAAAATCTGCTATATCATATTAATTGCAATTATGCATCTTTAGGCTGCAGAAACTTTAAACTCAATTAATATGAACAAGACTTGAGAAGTTTGAGCTCACCACAGCCAAGAAAAAGTGAAAAACAAAAAATATAGACAGAAAACAAAGTATTAAAACTTGTGTTATAGTTATTTTTGTATTCTAGAAAGGAGAACACGTTTCAGCATGAATGTAGTTGTGCTTAGGGCATAAATGGTCCATTTCTTTCTCAGAAAACTCAAAATAAAAAACTATACAAATTTTATTTTCTCCAATCAAATTTGACGAATCTTGTGCTTCTGCCCACCTAAACTGAACAATGGACAGATTTTCACCTTGTCCCATCAAATCAAGCAACACAGTTTGATAATATTATTATGATAACAACAGTGGTGGACCTAGAAAATGTGCTAGGAGGAGCATCAAAATTTTCAGGAGCATTGTAACACACAATGGTTAAGGAACTCTTCCAAACGAGAGGTTGTCTGTTCAAACTCCCATTAGATAATTTGTCCTTTTCAAAATCTCTATGAGGGCATTTTGGGGCGCTCCCACCACCCACCCCCCACCCACACAAGCCCCCAGGTCCGCTACTGATAACAAATCGATCTAGCTTATCCCCCATCTGATTACCGAGAAAACCAAAGGTGAAAAAACAAATGAAAATCCCAAACTAAATTTAAAAAAAAAAAAAAAACCAAACATTTGTTCATTCTATTTTATCACATCTTTTCACCAACGAAATGGATCCAGATACATGATTCCCAATTAAACCCAAGTCGAACAATACGGAATAAAGAAGTACAAGAAACCCTAGCTCGAGAAAACACAAAGATCGGGCCCTAGTCAGCTACAAATAAATGCCAAGAAATAGAAAATGAGAGAGAAGATACCTGGCTGAACTTGGTCTGGAGAGTTGAATTAACCTCATCGAAGGCACGACGAAGAGATGAGAACTCTTTGCGAGCCTCTTCGGAGACGAGAAGCTTAGCCATGCCATCCCAATCAATCGTTCTGGATGCTTTGAAGGCCACATCGACAATCTTCTTCCCTGTTCCGCTCATTTTTCTCGCCCTTTTTCTCACGCTTTCGCAGCCTCCAAATGGATGTGCTTTCCGACCAGACGAGGCGATTGTGAATCAGTATATCTTGTTCTTGCATTTTGAGCTCCGATTTGGGCCGGTGGACACTATAATCTTCAAGCCCAACTCCAGCCACATCACCTTCGGCCTTATGCATGTATTATTGGGTTGAATTTACGCAGCCCGAGTCTGCTTTGGGCCCAGCCCACCTGGGTCCATATGGCGAATTTTTATTTTTTTTTCAAAAAATATTTTTCATTCGAAAGGGCATTTTTAAAAGAAAAACAGGAAGAAAAAATCCGTAGCCCCTCCCTATTTCTCCCATCTCAATCTTTCAAATTTCATTTTCTTTAAACAAGGATGAGCAATTTTACCATTATCAGCCTAAATCACATCTCTATATCTCTTTTCTACCATTTTTCTTTTTCAATAAACTCACTAAATAATGGATTTTTAATTTATTTTTTCACGTTATTGCCATCTCAAGCAAGGACGTTGCTTTTTTGTCATCTTCGCACAGTACAGATATTAGACTGCCTTAAGACAATGATTCAGATTCGTCATCTTATTTGCAATGCTGCACGCGATTCGAACAACAAAATAAATTTAATATCAAGTCAAATCATGGCTGTCAATATACCGCAGAACTTTGGTCATATGTATTCTAGTCATCATAGAATTATTAAATGCGTAGACTTTAAACCGATTCATTATGCTATTAATCTAAATATTGCATCATCTTTTAGAGTTTTTAGCATTTTGATTTTGTTTGAATCAATAAAATTCTTCTAGTTTCAAGAAAAAGAAAAAAAAAGATACGACACTTCCTTTAATCTTACAAAAAGTGTCTCAAACTTTTAATTATTTTTTTAACAGTTAAACACTTTATTTGCAATGCAATAAACTATCTTCATTGAGACTCGAACTCAAGACTTCTCCCCTCCATATGCTTTGCTTTTTTTTTTTTAAACATTTAGCACTCTACCACATAATGAATATTTTATATAATATCTCTTTAATTGATATATTTTTACAATATTATTTTTAGATATTTATTCAATTTAAATATATTATAGGTTTTACCAAGGAAATAAAATAGAGAGAGAAAAAAGGAGAAAATTTAGAGGAAAAAATATAGATTTAATTCTATTTGTTTAGACTAAATTTTTAAAATATATAAAATTTTTATGAATTTCTGATTATATTTCGATTTTCTTTATATATTCCATAACGAAACCAAATATAATAAATAATTTTCCTGCATTTTTTTTCACTTGATATTTTTCGAGTTCCAAATGGAACCATAAGGATTCAAGTATAAGACCTTTCATTTACCCATCTCCCCTTTTACCACTTGAATATATATATATATATAAAGTAAGCATAATATTTTAATCAGTATTTTGTAATAATTTTAAAACTATACCAGAAAATGAACCGAAAAGTTTACGCTCACTGCTTCACCTGGCTTGACCGATAGCTAAACCGCCAATAAACAGATGACGCCATAATAAGATAATTTATATTATTTAAATTAAAATAATTATAAAATAGTAAATTTTTATAAAAATTTTGACAACAACTCCTTTATTTCTTAAGCATTTTTATAAAGTTTTTTTTACCTATATAAATCACAAGATATCCTATTTTTAATACAATCTAAGAAGTTAATTTTCATAATGTAAACCAATATAATATTTATCATAACCTTACTATTATAATGAGTAATAAAGTATCAATGACATAAGGAGTTATTAACATCATCCATAATAGAAAATGTTAATCCATAATACTCACATGGTTCCTCAAATGAAATGTCAACATTAAGAGTTTTCTAAATTAATAAGTTCATGTATTAAAATATAAATACATGTCTTCATTCATTTTGGAAATCAGGATATGAAAAGTCAAATTGTGTATATGGAAATTAAAGTTAATAAAATCAACTCCCTTTTAAGGCCATGTCACCATCGTTCTCATCTTCTACAAAAACAAGGAATATCTATCAATAAGAAATCATTATAAAGGAAAATAATAACAATTTGAAATGGATAAGTTTATAAATTATACTAACCAATTTGAGTAACTGAATTTGAGCCTTCAACTTCTATTGGAAGAGACCCTTCCTCATACAAAAGATTTTCCACTTCTTCAATATCTAGTTCTCTAGGTTCATCCTCATCAATTATCAAAAATTTTGTTTCATCATACATGCGTAATCAATAGGATCATAGCTTCTTTTCAGTTGGTGGTAACTTAAATTTAAAAATACGAAACCATTCAACTATCCAAATAGGAAAATCGATGTTCAAAATAACTAAGAAAATATTTATACTGATTTTTCAACCGTAAATTGTAATGAATGTATACATGATCATTAAGTCTTTGATGTTAAAAAATATGTTCCTCTTTTTAGTATGTATGCGTTCAAACACGTTCCAATTCTTTTCATGCAATAAAAGATGATGAAGCTTGACTTAGTATTTGAATTCGCTTTAAATCTTTGCAAATGCGGGGTACTATATTTATGTAGCCTTCACCATTCATCTAGTTTTCATTACACATAAGAAAGGAGACAAAAAAAAATCATTAGTAAGTTTAAAAATATAACAATTTATACTTTAAAGTACATTAGTAAATATTAAAGTATAACTAGTTAAAATAGGTTAATAGATTAATTATCATTTACTAGGTTATAATATTTCACATGAATAAGGTGTTCTCCTTTCAAATCTTTTCAATCGCTCACGGCACAACTTTAACTCATTCATCACTTTGTTTTTGCCTTTGATGACTTTTTGATTAATGACATCCATCATACCTCCAATAACTCTAGACTTGTTACAAAAGTTTTCTTGATCATATTGGAAACATGGATTCAACCAATAAGCTGTTGAATGGATGCTTTTGCGAAGTTGTTCATCCTAACATTGCTTTATGATATTTGTATGGCTTGTCTAGTATCTTGTTATGATTAAACAACTTCTTTGATGCTCAAACGAGCCCTATACATGCCTTCATATGCATATCCCATGGAAGACCTCTAATCACCATCAACAATACGCAATAAGCACATAAGTGGGGCCATGAGTTTCACAATTATGAAACAATCATTCAAAAACTTGTGATCCGAGATGATAAAAACTGCGACTCTACTTTTATTATTCTTTGAATATCTAGAGTCTGCAAAGAACTTCCAAGTCACCAAAGCTTGCAAATCATGTTTGTGATCATGAAGGCTTTTCAATTCAATGAATGTATTAGCAAAGCGAGTTGCATCAGGTTAGAGAATCTCTGTCCATCCTTATCTTTTTCTTAGCCAACTTAACAAAGCAATAACATGGATTATACACAAATTGTCACCTTGATGCATGTCTCGTAAGCTCAACAATATGATCTAACCTACAAATATCCTTAAAGATCAAATTAAGGCAATGAGCTGCACAAGGTGACCAATTAATGTGTTTATATTTCTCAGAAATCAATCTTCCTACAGCCACATAATTTGCTACACTATCAATGACCATTTGAAGCATATTGCTCAGGCCAACCCATGTAATGATCTCATCAAACAATAGAAATGGATTGGTTGCATCTTTCACAATACCCGAAGCATCAACAGACTTCACAAATGATATTCCTTGAAGACAATAAACCATAAAGTCGATGAGTGTTCTTTGTCTATTATATGTCCAACCATCACCCATTATTGTACACCCAACTTTTGTCCAAACTTCTTGATAAGAATCTACAAGTAATTGAACTTCCTTCTTTGCATCATTTAGAAGATTAACTCGTAGTTGATAGTAAGTTGGACCCTTATATCCTGCATCAATTGCATAGCATCCATTGGTCTAAGTAGAATGAATCGGCCAAAGATTAGTAGGGAATGCATGCATCATAAAAAATAAAAAATAAAAATCTCCTAATAGCCATGTATGCTCTCCAAACAACTTATTTCCCAGCAAATGCACTCTTAATGGAAGGTTGAGCCCCTTGAGTAGTTCTTAGTGCAAAGTACTTATCCATTGTTGTTTTTTTGTTCTTTTTCCACTAATTTGCGTAATCTTTGTAGGATTTCTTTTGCATTTCTCGGAACCTCTTCTCTTCACTCATTCCTCAAATTGTGATCATATGGATTTTCAAACTCATAAGTTGCTTAAGCTGATTTTTTGAATTTTACAACCTTTTGTAAAGAATTTTCCATTCGATATTTAAGATCGGGAGGAACCGACTTACAAGGTTCAATATCCCATTTTACTCTAGCAAGATGTAGTTTCATTCAATGGATTCCTCCACCTTTAGTAACTTTTTTGCAATACAAACAAGTTATAACTTTTCTTCCATTTGAACACATTTCTTTAGAAACATGCTCACATGATGGGCCTGGGTCATTTAATAGATTGTAGGAATTAGAGGTTGAATCATGAAAGTGCAGAGGTTAGGTCATAATTGATTCCATTTTTCTATCAATTTGTACAAAAAATAAAATATTCATATGCAACAATACAAGTCATCAATTTCTAGAAGTTGTAAGTCATGAAACAAATAAGCAGATAATAGATCAATAAACCCGTGCTGATGAATAACCAACCCGTAATGAATAGGGAAGGGATAGTAATGCTATGAATGACCCAGTATCAAATACTGGTAATAATATTAGCAAAAGAACGTTCTCATGTGCTTCCAAACATGTCGAGCTCCACATATTCTTGGACAGTCAAAGGACGATCGATTTCGTAAAAGATGAAATCAGTAAAAAGAAATTCACTGAAAATGGAAATTTGTGAGATTGTCAATATTGTACCAAGGGTGTCTTTTTGAGTATAATCAATCAAGATATCTATCCTCTTCCCGCTACAACAACGCAATTTCAATCAGTATCGAAATGAAGTGTTAGAAAAGTTCGTTCTTCCTTTCTTGTTGCTTATCAATGTAGAACCATGTGCCATTCAATAGAAAATATCTCAAATTCCTGTAGTATAGGCATTAATTTTCTATTAATTTTCAATGATTTCTCATTACCTATAGAGTCTAATATTTCCTTACAAAGATCCATTACAAAATATAGTTGAAGCATCATGTGAAAAGAAAAGATATAAAAGAAGTAAATAAAAATAGAACTGAAATAAGACTAAGAGTAGGCATGCCTTATGATTTATGAATAATCATAACAAAATTGGAAGGGAATAACAAAATTTAAGCCCGAAGAACAAATTTTTTTATAGAAAAGTATACATACACGTCTATGGATTTGGGTTACGAAAGAAAAATATGATAAATATCAATTCCAAAATCTTTATCCTACAAACATGAACAATAGCAGGTAGCCAAAGAAAGAAAAAACATCAACTAAAAAACACATTTCAAGAGAAACTTATTTCCATTTTTAAATTGAACACACGGGAATAAAATCTGCATTCTCAAATCAAATTCAACTAAATCACTCAAACCTAAAGAGGCCATTTTGGCTTGACTCAAATCAAGAAGAACGTTAGGTGTGAAATTGCATAGCATTTGTTTATGTCTTGTATATTAATTTTGAGCTTTTGATGCGAATTTCACACCTAGATTATGTAAATTTATCATAATTCCTCTCTCTACACATTTTGCAAAAATCATAATGAAGGACAAGTATTTTGGAGCAAGAAACAAGCAAGGAGAAGACAAGGAATCACTTGAATGCCGCAACTTCAAGCCATATGCCACGACATGAAGACAAAGCACTTGAGAGCACAAGCATTGACATGCTGCGACATCCAAGATGAATCCAGGATGATAAGCACTGAATTGTTGCGAGCATCGAACCATGCCACGCATTGAAGTAGTGAAGAACATCAACACTACGCCGCGACAAAGATCACTCAAACTCGTTTCTTTATATAAATTAATCAAGAGGAAAACGAATCCCATACCTGCTGTTGCCGATAAAAATCGTCGTTGAGTCGTTGAAAACACAGATCCTATTGGTTCTACCTCCAGCCTAAGATCCGCAAAGCAGTTCCCATCGCCTGACCGGTACCCAACGCTACGGCAACCCAATGACCAGATCGCTACCATTTGATTACCCAACCTGTACCCCCTATAATTGAGCCAATGGGCTAGCGAGCCAGCCTAGCTTTATGTGTAAAAAAAGGTTAAAAACTTAAAACAATGCCAAATTTGGACTTCAAATTAGATAACCAAAATTATATTTTCCCAAAGATAATTTCATTTCCAATCTAAAAAATCCAACCAAAACAAATGGATTCACACCAAAACAAATGGAGCCCAAGAACTCTATTGACTTCGGGTGAAGGTGCAGGGGATTCACACCAAAACAAATGGATTCACACCAGACCAAATGGATTCACACCAAAAATAACGGGTGCAGGGTAGTGGCGCGTGGGCTTGAGGTCTTCAAGAACTCTATTGACTTCGTCCCATGAGCAAGGCTCATCCTTCAAGGCATTGAGCTTCTCCAGTACCAAAGGCGGCATGTGCGTATTTTTTCTTACAATGTCTTACAAGATGATCCAGAATGCGCCCCAAAAATACTCCCAAGATTTTTTTATATATAATATTTTTATTATATGCTTAGCAGATAAATAAATTAAAACGAATTTTTTCGAATCTAAATGCCGTAATGAAAAATATATGCAACCTTAAAATTTTACGGTAAAACCAATTAAATTTGGTAAAATAAAATAAATGGGGACCCTAAGGTCCTAAATGAGAATTATAAGTGCAAAGTGTAAATGAAATGAAATAAAATTGAAATTAAAAGGAAATGAAGTGTTAAGATGGCAAAAAATGAGAAATGAGATTTAGTGTGAAAGCCATGCGCTTTGAATAAGAGACATAAAGACCATATTTTTACTGGCAGATATTTCTCCTCATTAGTTTATTTTCTGCTTTAGAAAAAGGGTGAGAGAGCTGTTTTGAATGGGGAGATTTAGAATTTCTCCATGAAAATCAAAGGCTAAAGTGATCAAAAAACAAGAAGAAACCTTGGTATTTAAGTTTGAAAGAGATTGAGGTAAGACTCAAACCCCAACCTCTTTTATTTGTGTTCGAGTTGGGAAAACCCCAAATTGATAAAAAGAATTTTTTGGTTTTGGTTATAAATGAGTTTTGGGGTTAAAGGTTGAGTTTCTCAAGAGACACTGTCAGTATCATTGATTGTTTGGAGGAGGATTGTAAAAAGATAAATGTTTGGTTTTCAAATGAATGTCATTAAAATTTTATCAAACCTCTCGTTTTTCGTTTAGCTATAGATTAAGTTATAATCATTCAAATGAAGCTGATTCAAATTGGTAAAGAATCATATGAGAGCAAAGTTTACAAATTGATAGCGAATAAAAGTTATAAATTTGTACTACTAAGCGCTCCCAAATTCGCCTTAAAGGGTTCGTAGCTCACGAGTATGCCCTATTTTAGGAGAAGTAAGGTTAGCCATAAATGAGTTTCACTCCATCCACCTGGTTGACAGTAAATTCGAAAGTAAATTGCACTCTATGAATAATTTACTCAAGGAAGTGTATGCAATTTGTAACCCCAAATGGCCCAAAAATCTATCAAAAGAGAATGATACAAAAGGTGACTCGCTTTGCAAATTCTCAGAGTACTTGTATGTTAAAGCTTAAAAAACTCCGCACCAATCGTTTATAATACGATTGGGTGCTCAGGGTCAATGACTTCCAGATAAGTTAATAAAATCAATGTTTCAGTTTCACCTTAGACAACATTAGGATTGGCTTTGCACACGCTGAAAGGTATCGTTGTCTAAAACGCTGTTGGCCTGCTTCATAAGTATAATATGCTCTTGTAGGCTTAATTTTAAATTAAAATTTTCAGAGACGTCACATTAGATATATAAAGGACTAAACTTGAGAATTTCATAATTTTTAGAAGACCGTTTGAATAAGTTTAGTAATAAAGTCCAGAGTACAAAATTGAAAAATAAATCTATTCCCGTATGTGGTGTTAGTGGTCAAGCTGAGGTTTTTGATTTAACTCTCCTTTTCAAGGATGCCATTAATTGATCAAGTGTACTATTGGAAAGGATTAAAGGGCAAATAAATTTTAGTATTTTGGTTATGTGATGAATAGTTGGGAAACTAATACCATACTCTGCTTCAGATTCGTCCCTATTTGCCAACGAGATTAAGAATACGATATTAGTTTCTCCAAAATCAACCCTAACCAAAATCACTAACCTGCACGAATAATATTGTTCAAGTAATCAGATTGAATAAATACTACTTATTTAAAAACCGAATCAGATCGAGATTCCGAGGATTGGAATCAAAGTACAAAGCTTTTGGTTTGTTCTATTAATCTTTTCTCATTATTTCTAATCTCATTCCAAAAATGTTCGAATCGCATATTGAATCGCTTTTTTAAATTGATTTGATGCAAATAAATTACGTAACGACTGTACTTGATTTAAGTTAAGAAATTTGAGAAATTGATTTAAGTAAATGAATGACATGAAAATTGGATGAGTATTGAAATGATTTGTTTGTATAAAATACATACTATATTGTATTTTCCTATAAATGATTTGAATGCCCCACAGAATATTAACCGTTAAATTTGAGCTTTTAAAGATGACGGTGATACCAATAAGAGTCGAACAAACGTATCACATTATAAGATACTAACTGTTTCAAATGACAAGATTCGTGACAGACACCAACCGAGTACATATTTCATAAAACCGCTATTATTAACTACTGTACCAAATGGCACTACGCCAATGATTCGTTATCATAATGACGAAAGATGCTAAATTCGACAAGGCTAAAATGCAAAATGACAATGAGAATGAAAAAGTGCATGATTTTATGATCTGAATGATTGCCAAAATGAAAATGCAGTTTGAGATGACTCAATGAATTGTAATTGATTAAAGCTAATTATATATCTTTATTGCATGTGATTGCGACTGCATTACTATTTAAGAAAGACGAAAGATTCTCTAAAACGAATCGTACGATTCGATTTAAACCAAATAAAAGAGAGACCCAGATAGAACCACTATAAGACGTAAAAACGCTGGACCGCCAGAATTTTTTTTTCTCTACGCTAAGAAAATTTGTTTCGAATACGAACTAAGGATTAAGATCGAGGAGAGCAGAGTCATCAAGAAAGCCATGGAAAGAAAAGTGATATTAATTCAATATATGCATCCATCCTACTTTTGAACAATCACGCTTTGCATCAAAAGAAGCTTAAATTTCAAACGATTTCAGATATTATTCGAATTCGCACACGCCTTCATCAGAATGCATTTTGTTAAACGAACGCTTACGCCTACCAAATTAAAAATCGCTTCTACACATATTCGGTGTCATATAATAAATGACATCTACTAAACTAAGTATTTGTTGTAGATACGCCAGAATCGAACTCGCTTAACAACCCGCACCCGCTCGATAATCCGCCAATCGGGCCGACTGCGAATGTTACATGATCCTTCAACCACGGCTCCTCTATGGCGTAGATGTCAAATACCGCGAAACTCGTCAGCGCTAGACAGTACACATCCACTGTAGCCGCCTCAATTCGCTTTGAAGAAGAACACCCCATTTTTTTGTCTTTTCTTTTAAAAAAAAACAAACTTCAAATTTATGTTTTCTTGTTTATGATTTGAAGATAAATGGGTGGCAGGGGGTCTAGGCTTTGGCACAACAAGAAACAAAACACATGTGGGAGGTTTGGCAGAGTGAGTGGCGAGGAAAATCATCTGGTTTTGAAACGTGGGGTTATCTTAGTTTAGAATTGTTGGGATTCTCAACAATGGGAAAAGAAACCCTAGTAACCCCAAACACCCCAAAACCTGGAAACCCAGATTCCCCAAATCCATCCCCGATGAATAGTTGAAGAGAACAAAACTAAATATATACCTTTGTTCTTTTTCCAAAAGAGGGAAGAACAGAAAAGTAAAGAAGAGAACTAAAGAAAGTCCGTGAAAACATTTAAGGCAACCAAGAAGAAAGCAAAGAACAATAGTCAATAATTCATAAAATCAAACGAAGCTTCACCATTCAAACTTACTGGGTATGCTCTTAGCACAAGAATAGTGCAAGACCGAAAGGGGGGAAAGAACCCCAAGAAGCAATTGGTAGAAAAAACAAAACCTACAAATAAAATATATAGAAAAAATGGCAAAACATAACGAAGAAGAGAAAAAGGTTGCTATCTTACAAGCCTTCCACTTTGGAAGCTTTTTCCAGATGGGTAGGACAGAAAAAAATAGGAGAGGTAACAGAGACTTAAAAAGGCCCAAAAAAAAAATTCAAAAGACAAGGGGATTTAAGCTTTTAGCAGACTAAAATACAAAGAAAGAGCAAGAATGAAAGAGAGATTTTCGCTTCTGTAAGCGTACTCACCACTACAGTGATTTTCATCTTCTTCGAGTCTCTACTTCACCTGCTTGATTTCTCTTTCTCAGAATAGGAGCGGAGGACGATCTAGGGCAGTCGGGCATACGACGGTGTGGAGAAGATAATCATTTTGGATAAGTAAGGGGGATATTTTCTTTTTAATTGGCAACCAGGCCAGCTTGAAAAATCGGGCTAATTTTGGCCTTGCTAGAATTGACTCAACAGGTTGTCGGGTCGGTCGAATTTGGTTTGGTTTTTATGTGATGAAATTAAAACTTGAAATTGCTTAGTAATTTCGGGTTGAGTCGGTAGTCGACGGACGGGCTGAGTGTCTGAAATTTCTGGTTTCATCGGATGGAGTGACTCTAAGTCGAGTTGGAGAGGGGTATTGGGGGAATGGTCTGAAGAGGAGAGAAGCTTAAAATGGTTTCTCCTCGAAAGGGATCAAGTTTGAAAGCAATGAAGGGCCAAGTAGGAGGTTTCTAGCCTTAAGCAAAACGACGTTGTTTCGATGTAAAAAGCTTCAAAAGGACATCGTTTTAAATTAAAAAAAAAAAAGTGGGAATGACATCGGTTCTCTGAAGCAAATCTGGTTTGGATTAGTTTATCGGTTTAATGGCCAGTTCGAATGATTCTCACTTTGGTTCGATTAACAAATGGTTTTTGCCGAAATGGCCCCGGTTTTATGGTTGGTGATGGTCTTAGGTCGAGATAGCCAGTCTAGTCCGATTTTCAAAATATTGCTATTTTAGGTCATGAAAGAAAGAAAAACCTATGTGAAAAGGGATTCTAAAGATTATATAGTGTAGCATCAATTGAAAAATATGATTTTTGAAAGAGACAAACTAAGAATCCCTCACTGGTACCTGCTATCGCATTACTCTTTTAATCGGCTTCGTTAAACGAGGAGGGATGATTTTTTGTCGATGCACATTACGAAATGTCGCCCTTATATATTAAAGTGAACGCAACTACAACATAGTCTGACTCGAGGCATAAAGAGGTTGGGCATGGAGTGAACATAAACTAGCTTATAGTCTAACTCGGGCATGGAGTGACATGAACACAACAAAGGCTAACTCCGGGCATAGTGGAGTCGGGCACATGTCAATTCTTTAAATGAAATAGGGGATTACTGTGTCCAACTATATAGCTTATAGGCCGTCCTCCGAGCTGGTTCATTTCTGTGAACTTAAAATGACCAAATAAGGTTAGATTCAACTAATTAGAATGATCCAAATTAACTCCGCCCAAGTTGATTACATCGGTCGGTGATATAATGCGATTCTGATAAAATGAGGTTCTTCATGTAGGAGCAAATCGGTTTTGCGTAGATATTTCGCCAGAAAATCGGTTTCGAGCCGGCCGCAGAGAAGAAAAATCGAAGAAAAATCGGCGGAAAAATCGGTAAAACCAGGTTACCCCGGCATCGGAAAAAACCGGTCCACCGCTTTTGGCGCATCGACTTTTTTGTGGGCGCAGCGGCGTGGGGAATTTTGAAAAAATATCGGTAAAATATCGGTAAATATCGGTGAAATATCGGTAAAATATCGGTAAAATATCGGTAATTATCGGTAATTTCTATTTTGACTCCAAAATTACATAAATCTGCATAAAATCATCACAATCTTCTTTCTAGCTCATCGTCTATGTCAAACTCAGTTTAAATTCCAATTATTTTTCTTTGTGATTTATCACCGATATTTTGATCTTTATTATGAATATTATCTTCGTCGAGATGGGATCACTTCGTGAAAATAATGTAATGGAACGTGAAGTGCTTGTTTTTGGTTTAAATTACTATTGTAATGTAATTTCTCGATAAATTATAATGAATATTTTGATAAGTGTATATTTCAACTTGTTATAATAACATAAAGTTAATAAAAAATATTTAATGAATTTAAGATATTTTTATTAATTTCTGACTACTGAGATATTTTTATCGAAAATATCCAAAATCGATATTCACAGATATTCCAGATATATCGTAAAATCGAAGTCTGGATATATCGTATTCTAGATATTTTGTTCATGGCAATACTTGGAGCTCATATCCGGGCCTCACCTTCTTCTTGTGTGCCTCGCGCCCTACTTGAAATGGATATCCTTGAGCCTTAGATGCGTGAGTTAAACAGAATCACACACCACCAAACGATGTTCAACACCTAGATGATTCCCCTAAAATGCGAATCATCCTTCCTCCAAATCGATCCGGACACGTGTCTTAGACAGAGAGAATAAATGCTCCACCCACTAACATTTGTGATAGAAGACGAATAAAGATGGGACTCCTATACGTGAAAAAGTCTATAAACAAAAAAAAAAAACTAGCAATAAACCCTAGGCAATCATTTGTGAAATCCTTTCATGTATCTATTTCTTTCCTTTTCTTACTCAATAAAATAATTTTTCATAAATATTTAGATTTTATTTTATTTTTCAGGTTGTTGTCTTATTGCAACGTTTGATTTTTCATTATTTTATTGTGTTGCTTGGTTTGTCGTTGTTTTATTGCGGCGTTTGATTTGTCGTTAATTTATCATGATGTTTGATTTTTCGTCGACTTATTACGACGTGGTGTTGTTCGTCGTTTTTGACGCTTTAATTGTGTGGGAGCAATTGAAACCGGCAAAGTGAATTCAATTAGTTGAATATATCAATTTATGGTCGTCAGTATGTTGAAGAACTGGAGTTGTAGATGTTCTAGTCATTGTATTATTAAATTTGCAAGCTTTATGCAGATTTATTATGTTATTAACTTGGATATTGTTTCATCATGTATTTTGTATCTTAGATATATCGATTTATTGCAAGTTTTGAATCAAAAATATTATTTTCCTTTAAAAAAAGATTATATAGTGTGAAAAAGAACATGAGATATCTAGTGCAGTGATGGTGATCAAGAATGGGAGTACCTAGTGGAGTAAGAACCTAATAAATATAAGTGTTTGTCCATGTAACACTCTATAGGATATAATAGATGGTCAGACTACATTAAAACCGTCATTACTATTGTACTAATTATTTATATCTTTACATTTTTGAATTAACACGTTTATGTGTAGATTACATCTTTGTAGAACAAACATGTGGTAATCTATGATGAAAGTATCAACACTGATGAAAATATTGATACTTTGGGGTTTTATAAAAGAATATTGATAATGGGATTTTAGATAAAGAAAGACTTCGAGTCTTTATATATATCCAAAAGAGTATTAATGTACAAGTGGCACTATAAAAATAAGTCTATACAAATCTTAAATTAAAATATACAATTGTCATATACATTTAATCTAACACTTCACAAACTCATGGTGGTTTAAGAGAAACGATTCAGCCAGTTTAAGTTTCAAAAGCTTCCTGTATGGCGGCTAGCCAATATATCAACTAATCGATTCGAGATAAACATACTAAAGCGGTAAAGTTGCACTGGCAGATGATGACGAATGAAGTGACAATCAATCTCAAACATGTTTAAGACGCTCACGCCAAGACATCATTATGAGAAATTTGAATAAAGACTCGACATCATAGCGGTTTAGTCATACTGAACAATCACCAAGATCCCGCAGCGAACCAACGTAACCAAATAAGTTCGCTTTAGAAATTCACGCTCTATATTCTCGTCGAATGAGCACGATCGCTTGTTTCGTTTCTCCAAGAGATAAGAGAATCACCTTAAGAAAACAATATCCTATAAAGATCGACGATTAGTGAGATCACTCGCCTAATCCGCATTTGACTATGCCTCAAGAGTCGAGAACGGAAGAAAATGAAGACCATCAAATATGGTGCCTTCGACATCAAGAATTTTGAGAACAACAAATATAACGAGGAGATCCTGGCACCATAAACTGATCGACTACATGAACTGCATAGGAAATATCAAGGTGAGTAATAAGAGATAGATTATACTCAACAAGCCGTCTCGTAGAGTAACACGATGTTGATTCGCCATCATGAGAATTAAGGCGATAGCTATAATTATCAGTGTGTCGATTATCTGCTATCGTTGATATCGCTCGAGAACCGGGGATCGAAGTATATTCGCTTCAGAAGATAATAACCATCCGTTAAGAAGAAACTTCTGTACTGCGAAAGTAATTAAAAGGACCGAGATCTTCATTTCAAATCGACAACCAAGAAAGTGTTTGCATCCCGACACTCGCATATCATCACCCGTAATAATCATATCATCGACATACAAGAAAGAGAATAAGTTATACCATGATCACCGCCTCGAAAAGAGTCAGATCAAAAGAACCTACTCGGTGTCCATGCTAAGAGAGATAAGAGAACTAACTCAGAAACCATGCTCGAGGAGCCATTTAAGATCATAGTGATCGCCTCAACCCTAATTCATGGATGTCGAGCCAGGGTGTCACACTATTCGTGGATCGTGATCACTTTAACCTTTTCTTTCTCGTGAGTCGACACTGCATTCATATGTGCCAATTTATGTAATAACAAAAATTCTTCTTTACATATATACATTATACATACCACCATAGTGACATTCATTATATTCTATACACCTATACTTGAGTCCCTTTACTTGTACTATTACAATTTCACTATTACATATAAATTCAGAGATTGCGGAATAGTGCGATGAGCACCTATCTCTGAGATGGCCTGTGCTGATGATGTGGGATGTCCTGTCCTCTATCCTTGTCTTCTGCTCTTGTACCTACCGCAGTTAAAGCTAGTTCTAGCTTTACGCTTAGTGGAAACATATACGTGGACCTGTGCGATAACATTGATGGAGTCGAACTATACATATGCATTTCATACCAAGCTATACATATTCATATAACTTTTATTACTTATCATCTTTGCATGCTTATTGCACGTCGACCTTTTCAGATTACATGTTCCATGTCTTTGGCGTAGCTCTTGCTCTATACTTTTCTGTATTTACGTTTTACATGCATAATCGTATTCATTTTCTAACCATTATTCTTTGTCTTTAACATATCTTACATCTATACTTTCATAGCTCAAATACTTTCTTATAACCTATCTATCTTGTCTATACTTTTATCTACATTCTTATACTTTTCATATCTGGTACTTTTTGTTACTTTCACACATTTTACAGTCTTTTCATCTTCGGAGTTCACATGAGCTTTGGCCATTAATATCTTTATTACATATATAAATCTCTTATCCTGTACCTATATCATATCTCATCCTTTCATGTAGTGGCTGCATGCCCATGCTATACTATTCATTCTTACATATTGTTTTGTATTATATTTTCTTATCTGATCTTGTATTGTCATATACTTTCATTTCTATTGTCTTTGTCGTATTATGCCTTTATATTTTCATCTTCAGTTTTATGACTTGTTGCATTCCATGTACTATTACCTTATCTTTTCTTAAATTTGTGTATATATCATGTCTTATTTCATATAGTGGCTACTACATATGCTATACTTTTTATTCTTCATTTTCATACTTTTTATTATTGTATGCTTTCATATTATATGCTTTTATCTTGTACTTTTCATATATTGTCTTCCTGTATTATTCATATACTTCATATACATTTGTACGTTCTTATTCTATCATATACTTTATGTTTCGTATATTTTACTATTACTTTTGT
Organism: Tetrastigma voinierianum; assembly: GCA_016808115.1. Taxonomy (NCBI): domain Eukaryota; kingdom Viridiplantae; phylum Streptophyta; class Magnoliopsida; order Vitales; family Vitaceae; genus Tetrastigma; species Tetrastigma voinierianum. The sequence goes on along the minus strand of JAEQBH010001945.1, from coordinate 66,614 downwards.
ATTGGTTAAAGCCCGATACTTTCATATCATATCTTTATTTTTAGGTATTACGTGAATTTCTATCTCATCTTTCATATCTCCAGTAGATATAAGACCTTCTTTTCTTATCATATCATACCCACTATATGTTTCATATATGTTTTCATGTGTTTTCATATACTATACTTTTCATATGCCTTTCTATTTTCTCTACTTTACACCTTATACTTGTTCATATCCTTTTCGTGTACTACACTTTGTAATTTCTATCTTTGTATTCATATCTTGTTCATATACTATTTTCATATATACCTATATTCAACTATCTTGTTTCATTTCACTTATATTGTTTCCTTGTTTCTTTTCATATGATAGTCATATACTACTTTTCATCTGCCTCTCTGTCATATTGTATACATATTTTCATCTTGTACTTTTCATATACTATACTACCATGATTTTCATATCACGTATTTTCACATACTTTTCATATACTTTATCTATCATATACATTTTCATATCATTGATCTTTATTTCTTGTACTTACTTGTCATACCTTTTCTCTTTCATATGCGCCTTACTTACATTTCATATACTTTCTTCTTGTACTTTGTACTTTCCATATACTGTCATATACAATTCTTTGTCTTTTTCATATACTTTCATGTACTATGTAATTTACTTCTTGTTCTTGTAACTGTATACTATCATCACATAGTTGTCACATGCTTACCATGCTCGTATCGTATATTCTATACATGTTATTTCCTTTTAGGTTTAGTATGCATATCACGCCCAGGCGAAATACGGAAATAAGCATGTGCAAATGGAAATCTTATCCTTTGTGCAGGCAGTGATCTCTATCTGTATATCAGAGAGGTATCGTATTTATCTGAGGCAATTGTGCATTATCGGGTATGACCAAGCGAGTAGCTATAATGTTAAAACAGGATCTATATCTATGACGAAGCAGACTCAAATATCTGTAAATTATATCTTTATAATAAGTTGTGTCACTTTTATAAGGCGTACTGTCCCATCCCTTTCTGAGGTTCTAGCGAATGATCATGTGTATTTTATGTTGGTAAAATATCTCATATTCCCGAATAATTCGCCCATGACCCCGGTAATGTATACGATATTACTATGATTACCTAATCTGAATTCATTCTCATGTTTGTAGCTGTATATCACTATTCTCATATTTTTTTCTTTACAATACATGTATATCATTTCATATATATAATACATTTTATATCGCGTTTGGATTCGTGTTTTTATTTGATAAGTATTCCGTTTATTCACTTGTATTCATATCATGTTCTATCATATATTCATCTCATATATTAGCATATAACCAATTAGATCGTAATTTTGTGTTTCTTGTAGCATGCTATATTTTGTTAACTTATATATTCGCATCTTTCTGTCAGTATCGTATCTTTTGCATTTTCATGTCTTTTAATTTCAATTCGTATTCAGTTTCTTTATCATACATATAACTATTTTCCTATCATTTATACATTTATAACATGTATTCTCTAAATGAATACTTCCTAATTTTCATGCATTTCTATAATATATTCATTTCATATATTCATTAATTATTTAACGTATTTACTATTTATTATACTATTCATTTATATGTATTTACTATTTATTATACTATTCATTTTAAGTATTTCTTATTCGTTCTACGTATTTATTTAACATTATTATGTACTATTTATTTATACATATTTACTATTCATAGCACTATTCATTTATACGTATTTTACTATTCACTTATACGTATTTTAATATTCACTTATGTATTCACTATTCACTATTAACTATTCACTATTTAATATTTACCATTTATCATTTACTATTCAATATTTACTATTTACTATTAACTATTTACTATTTAGGTGAAAATCCATACCTTATGGAGTCAAATAGTCCGACGTTTTGTAAATCTGACAATTTTTTTTTGTATTTTCTTGAATAATAATTTTTATTTGATAAAAATGTCCTTTGTCATCTTATATATTTGCATGTCTTTAAAAAGAAAGAGTTATTTTTAACTAAGGTAATAAAGGTATTTTTGTCAAAAAATAATGTCAAAATTTGATGAAGGTTAGATTTCCAAAATTTGGTTTTCAAAAGCCTTTTAATCATATCTCCTTAAATGATCGTAATGGGTATAATAATAATAATAATAATAATAATAATTAAAAAAAAGGCCATCAAGTAAAGTTGGTGAAAAGAAGATGAAAATACGTTCATTTCCTTGTTAGAGTCACATGCAACCCGAAAGCCAACTCTCTCTCTCTAAAAAGGGAAAAGGTGATGAAAATGCGTTCATTTCCTCATTAAGATAATCTACTTAACAAGTCCTTTCTGCTTTTTCTATATGGTAAACAACCACCGCTTCATATATATATTTGGAAAGCAACCTTGAAAGCAGGCTTTGCATATTGTTTTGGCACACGACTGACAGGCACAAGTATTCGATGTGACCTTGATTCCTAGGGATGTGAGCCGACCCAAGCATCATGGGTGGTTTGTCGCGGCGAGCCTATACGTCGCGGCGGTCTCCACAATTGCACACCGCCCACCGCAGCTCGGTCGACACCATACTCAAAACTGTGGCAGCGGGAGGCCCATGAATCCTGTCGTGGCAGAGAGATTTCTGTCGCGGCCCAGGACTCTTCCTCCTTGGCTGGCAGGTGTCATTGACATCAAACCTTTGTCGAGGATGCTTGAGAAATACTACTATGAAGAGTGAGATGTTTATTACAAGGGTGCTCATTTTATCTCAAGAGGTTCCCAGTAAGGATGTTTGAGAAACAAAAATAACACGATAGGGGTGGAGGTTACTGTTTAGTATGCCACTTGCCAAAAATAACGGTTGAAAATGGTGTTTGAAGGTGACGACATAATTACGTTGCAGCGTTGCTTGAGTGTGTACATTTACTTAGGTGTTTTCATATATCTTGAGATCTATTTAAATGTCATTTTTATGAAAATGGGCACATCAAGATCATCTTCTCAAATAGAGTAAGTTGTTTTTTATACTTTCTAAACCTTGTTGGGTTTGGGAGGATTTTCTCTGAGCATGCTCCCTACTTACATTCCTTTTAGTTTTACCTTTGAGGGAGGTGTGATAGGAGCTAGGAACAGTGCATTGGGAGGCCAGCAGAAGGAAAGTTAGATTAGGGTCCCTCGGGTGAAGGAACCTTCGGTGAGGAGCTAAGGTAGTGAAGAAGAAAGCCAGATTTTAGCCTATTTTCTTTTTTTTTTTTTTTTTATTTTCTGGATCGAATATTCAGTTTTGAAGATGTACAAAAGATGATATTGTGGCCATGACTTGGCTTATTCTTTTGGAAGGTTATTGTGGGTATTGCATACGGTGAATGGAAATCTTTTGGGATAATGTTGCCAATCTTTACACGAGATAAATGGGCTCAGGGTTGGTTGATGTATTAGAATTCTTGCGAGTTGTGAGCTGGGTAGAGCTCCACAGAACAAAGGCTCTGGGCTAATCCATAGGACCCCCAGTTATTTATAGATTTTATTAGTGCTCTCATAGTGTAAATGGTGGTTAGTATGTAATGTCGTCCCAAGGGGGGGATTTGGGTCATTACAGATCTTTAGGGTTGGGCTCTTCGATTGGGCTTGATGCCCTATCATTGGTTCTTTCATTGAGAGTTGGTATATAGCGGGAGAGGGCTGCCGGTCTTTCCGAAAGGGTGGATCTTGAGTGAATCTTGCAGAACTATGAACTACTCATAGTAAATGTCATCCATGAGCGTCAGAAACACCGAGGCGTGGAATGATACGATCTACATCGATTCCGAAGTGTGGAGTGAATGCTAAGGCTTTAGATGTTACTCTCCCCATTAGATCAATTTTGGGTTGGATAACCGATGTGAGAGAGTATCAGATGAATCTGCCACAGACTACAAATACTTCTTTCTGGCAGAGTTCGTAGCCAAAATATTATGATTTTCTTAATTAAGTTTGGCGGACTATTATTTACTTTTCAATCACTATCTCACGAGAGAACCAACTATTTTTTAAGAACTTAAAAAACTTCTTCAAGTAACAAATTTATAGTAGCCATTTTCTAATTATCAAAGGAATAATCTGAAATTCATGCATTCTTCCCTTTTAAAGTGGTGGAAACTCATACATAAGTTTATTAATCTTTATTTGAAAGGACATAGTTTACAGTAATCTAATTTACAAGATATGTTGTATTTTTCTTCTTTAAGGTATGTAAAATTTTAAAAGATTATGTTTTATTTTTAAATCATATTAATTCTTAAATATAATGAAATATTTTTCAACAAAATTTTTAAAATTATGATTATCTTCGAAATGATGTTTTTTAAGCAAGACTTTAATTATAATGTAGTAAATTTGTTTCCATTAATACTCGAACTTCTACAGGGATCTACCCTTCCTCTTCTGTTGCCATGTCTGTTTAAATATGATCTTACACATGAGTCTGGGAGCCTAAGCACGATAGGCCTTTAAATTAGTATTTTATTCAAAAATAATATAATTTTTAAGATTATGTTTTAAATCTATATTAATTCTTAAAAACTTTGTGACATTTTTTGATAAGTTTAAAATTATTATTATCTTCAAATTGGTATTTTATTCCTAAAAGAATATAGAATTTTTAAAATTATGTTTATCTTTAAATCTATATTATTCTTAAGAGCTTTAATGTAATATATATATATATATATATATATATATATATATATATATTGATAAGTTTTAAAATTTATGATTCTCTTCAAATTGGTGTTTTATTCTACAAAAGATTACAAATTTTTAAGATTATGTTTATCTTTAAATCTATATCAAAATTCTTAAAATGTAAATGTAATATTTATTTATTTTTTGATACCTTTAAATGGGATAGTCTTACAATTGGTATTTTATTGTAAACAGAATCTAAAATTTTAAGGTATGTTTATCTTTAAATCTATAAACTAAATTCTTAAAATATAATGTAATTTTTTTATACGTTTTAAAATAAGTTATCTTCCAATTGGTATTTTATTCTAAAAATAATTTAAATTTTTAAATAGAAATATTCTATTTAAAGTGTGGTGCAAACTTTATAAAGTAGAATATAACCAAACATTCATAAAAAGACTCATCATTGAACACTACCGGATGCTGGGATGAGATGTGGAAGGAGTAAGAGAAGTAGATCTAATCAGGTAAAACTATATACCTTTGTGTCATTTTTTGCATGTAGCAAGTTGAATTTTTTTTTTTTTTTTTCACATCAATAACAGTTAATAAGAACATCAAGTTCTGGGTCATTAAAAGACTCCATGTGGATATTCCATTGTACAAAGATTTAAATAATTATTTTCCAAAATATTGAAAATTGGCATATTTTTATTATTTATTTGATATAAAAATATTATATAAGTATAATTTCTTAAATTTTATAATTTTCCTTTTTATCATAAAATTTTCACCTATCCATAAATTTCATAAGACAATTGTCCATTTGTATCTATTATCATAAATATCCAATTTAATTGGACGTTAAATATTATGCCATGCAATGAAATTTTTTAAAAACTGATATTTACCTCATATATATATATATATATATATATATATATATATATATATATATATATATAGGATTATTGTGGGTAAAAATTAGAAGATTAAATCTTATTTTATAAAAAGTGAAGAAAAAAATTCTTGGAAAAATGGTTAAATTAAAATATAATATTGGTTTACTCTTAATTTTAACTTTCTTGGATTTGTTTTAAAAAAATTTCTTGGATTTTAATTAATTTCATCTATTTCGGAATAAGTGAATTGATAATATCTTTAATATTTTAACTTCAAAAATAATATCTTTTAAAAAAAACAACTCCATTAATTAATATTATTTTTTATCCTCTACCTTATAGATGTATTAATTTTTTTTAGTACTTATATATGTATTAGTTGAGGATTCATTAAAAATATAATCATTAAAATTATTGTGTTTTTCAACGTTAAACTATGTTTCAAATGGTAAAAGGAACAAGAATATAGGAGATCACAGTTCTTATAAGAATAAACTAAGAATGTAACGAAAAGTAAATAGATGTCAAAAAAATATTTTTATTACTATTTTATTGCATTATTTCATGTTGGACTAGATGTTGGTTATGAGTTAGTACATGTGATAAACAACTAATAAAACAGTAATACTTTTTTTTTCAACGAGATAAGAATTATAAAAAAAAAATATAAGTTAAGAAGGAAGAAAATCACTTAACATTCTTTTTGCAATTACTTTCAATAAAACATAATAACAATTCCTTTAGGATTTTTACAATATAATATTAAAAAATCCTATTTTAAAAGTACTAAGGTTTTTTGTCAAAAGAAGAAAGAAAGAAAAAATCTAAGGTTAATTTAGCACCAAGCCATTCTTTATCGCTTATTTTTTCCTTTAATTTATCTATTTTGCTTTTGTGACTATTAATCTATTTGATATTATTATAGTGTCTTAAAAAAAGTGAAAAATCTAAATATTTTTATTATAAAGTATTATCCATTAAAATAATATTTAAGAAACTAATTTCGTTAAGTAATAGTTGAAAGTGTTAAGATACGTTCTCAAGTAATAGTTGAAAGGAAAGATAGGTAGTCCAAATATAATAAAATTACTATTCAAAAGGAGAAGTTTCTATTTCTAATTGAATTCTATAAATTTTATATTAGCTTTTCTTGTAAATTTGTGCATAGAAAATTATTGTGTATGTAGAAGGAAAAGAAAGAAGTTTCTATTTCTAGTATAGCTTTCTATATATTAAATAGTAACTTTTCTTGTAAATTAGTGTGTTGTAAATCGACTTAATAATAAAAAGAAATGGAGAAGTTTCTATTCTATTCTACTTTTATAAATTCTATACTAACTTTTCATTATTATTTATATTTAATTTACTAGCACTTTTGGGACATCCAGAATCGAGATTGAGAAAATTGTGTAAGGTATGTTATTAGAGAAAGATTTTTCTTTTTACAATAGTTTTTGGAAGTATCTTGTTACAAATTTTTAGTTGAAAACAAGCATTTTCTAAACTATTATTCAATAATCTTTGTTTATTATGTTTTTCTCTTTTCTTAGATACGCTAAGAACAAAGTCAATGAAGAAGGAAGAAAGAACGTCTAGCTCATGGTCAAAACTTCCATTAGAGCTTACCGTGGGATACTATCTTATGCCACACTCACAAAAATCATGCTACTTTTCATCTTTGTGTATGCAAGTCATGGAGTTGTACGACTCCTTTTCATGAACAACCTCCCCTGATCTCCCCTTTTTATTTCTTTTCAGGAGATCATTATTGTGTTCGGCCGTATCACCCCGGATGTCGATTCACCAACCTCGACTACAAAAATCTTGTTCTCCAATTTTTTGGTTGGTTACTCATGAAACATTATATAGATTCAAGCATTTTTCTTCAATATTTTTACAAAAGAGAGAATTGACCTTCCTCATTTTTGTCCTCCCCCAAAGAGGTTTTCCTCAAATTTGCCAGTAGATTTACAAATCGCAAAATTTAGTTTCTCCTCTTCACCAACATCTTCTGATTGTTTTGTTGTTGGAGTAAGCGTTATGTCTAGGTTGGCTCGAATTTGCTTAACAAAGCCTGGAGAAAAAAATTGGATTGTGAAAGATATCGATTTTACTATAAGTAATAACCCCTGTTTTTTTATGTGCGAATGCGATCAATTTTTCCTGATGGGCAATGCTGCAGCGGATATAGATGGAAGGGTGGCAATATTTGATGTTGGGCTGTAGAGTGCCAGGAGGAGAATTTGTGGGAAGCCATTTTCAAATAAATCAGAGTATAATTAGGCAAGTTTCATAGTTGAAAGTGATGCAAATTATTATCACTTTCTGATAATTGAAGAAGGGCAAATTTACATCTACAAACTTCATTCCTCCAAGGTGGATTGGATAAATATGACAAATTTGGATAACAAGATATTATATCTTAGTTATACTGAATCACATATAGAGACAACAAATTTTAAAGGGATGGGCAATAAGATTTATTTTCAAAGTTTGAATACGATCGTAGTGTTCTACTCGATGGATACCAAAAATATCATTCCCTATGGAATAAGTTTAGAGAGAGATAATGTGTAATTTATATGAGCCAATGTATATGGATTAAACCCATGTTTAGATTTTATTATTATTAAATTTATTTGTCTTTAGTTGAATTGTAACGTTCAAAATCCAATTTAGAGTAAATCTTATTTAAAATTTATTATTTAAATTAATTTATTGACAGTATAAAAATTTTCAGAATTAAAAGCCCTAAGTATGAACTCAATATTTCCATGTCTTCTCTATTTAAATAAAAAATTTTCATAGAAATCTAATATATTAAAACATAGGACAACTTATAATTTTGACTTTTAATATTAAGAAAAAAGTTCAAATTTTGCAAGTATGAACCGATTTATTTATGGGGATGGAGAAAGTTTGGTGTTGATTGAATGCATTTAAACAAAATCTTGGATTCAAAATTTGAAAAGAAAAATAAATGAAAAATGGGATGTGTGTTTTTATGCAAAATAAAGAAATCAAATTTTGTAAAATATACAAAATAAAATTATATATATTATAATACAGAATTATTATTTGGCCCCTCTCACCAAATTTCTCACTCTGTAAATGATATTTAATCAATTAAATATTTTATCAATAATTATATATTTTTTTAAAGCATTTGTTGCACCCTATTGAAACAATTTATTTGAATTGATAATGAATGTGGATACTTATACAATGTGCATGGAAGAAGTAAGTTTTAATTAAAAAATTCTAGCCTTTCCAAAAAAAATTAACCAATCTATCAATATTTGGGAGCAATTAATGTGAAATAATATTTCTATTTAACTATAGTTTAGATTATAATATAGTTTTCAAGACAAGATGATTGAATATTTGTTATAATTTATTTGATTCAAAGCTTTGTACCTCTTCAATTCATAAATTTTCAGTTTTTCCTTTACTCATAAATACTTCTGCTATTAACGATTTTTATAATAATTTTCTCAATAAATATAAGGGATATATCATTTATTCATTTTGAAAATACTCAAATTGTATTTGTTCATAGAGATTTTTGGTTCTTAATAATAATTGTTGACTCCGGTAGTACCTACAATTGAGTTTTGATGATAACAATTCAAGGTAATTAGTAACTAATGGTTTACTTGAATGTGAATGTGATAGGTGATTATGAACTTCAAGACTATATCATTCATCAAGATTTGAATCAAAATCAAGTCCGATAAAGTAAATCGAGATTCAAATTCAAACATATCATGGCATGTAAACTGGGAATCCCTTGTAAGGTGATAACGTATTAGTACGATTAGGATATTATCATTTATCATGCATCACTCACAACTCGGTTTCCAAATCCAAAAATTGCATATATTTTGGCTTCGAGTTGAGAATAAAATCATAGAGCATTATAAACTAAATGTTTCAATGGCTTTAAGGTTTAGTGGATTAAATGAAAAACATGAAATTGTGCATTGAAGGATCAGCGTTGTAGCTTCACCAAGATAGACGGTCGGCTTGATTACTAACAGGCTAAGATGTAATCTACGACCAGAGTTGGATCAAGTAGCATTCATAAGTGGTGGTAACATTCAATAGGTTGGGAATCGGATTGAGTAGTGAAACTTGATCGGTTGAATCGATTTATCCCAAAAATAAGATGAGCACACTTGGTCGATTAGTGTAAGTGGTCAAGTGTCAACAACTATAAAATAGTAACTTGAAATGCACTAGATGAAACGGTTGACCGGTTGAGTGAAACGGTCGACCGGTTCATCAAACAATCAAATTCTAAGGTCTATAAAACGGTAACATATAGTGCATAATGACTAGTTTTTATGGAAATGGTTATGGTTTGGTATATTATTTTGCTCTGGAGTCCCCACTCTATAAATAAAGTGTTAAGGATCATTTAATGTTACTGAGACTTATTGCATTTATTCTCATCATTTCTCTTGCTAATAGATTCATAATCTAGATCCTTTGTGCATTTATTTCATTTATATTCACAGTGCACATTTGTGTTCAGCCAACTTGGCAGGTTGTATTTGATTCATCTTGAGGATTAGAGAAAGAGTCTCATTGGCATTTGTGAAACCTCGAAAATAATTTTTCTTACGAAAAATGGTAAAATGGTAATTTGAGTCAAAATCATACATTTTTTTAGATCTCGGATGTGAACGGACTTCAACGTTGGAATCGTCTCTCGCGAAATCTAACACCTCTTATAATTTTGTCGAATTAGAAGTGGGTTAGATTCCCGCGTTTTTGAGACCTTGGCCGGGTATTGGGTGCCTAAGCGACTTGTGAGGAGCGTGTGATCATGGCAAAATCTTTATTATATGTACTCATGTGACACATGTTGCATGATTAGTGATAGGATGAGAATGAATGACTTAGATTAAGTCATGTGTCAAAAATCCAAAACTTAAGAGAACAATGAGAATTTTTGAAAAGTTAAATGAGTATAAGACAAAAATGAATAGTCTTCTTCTCCATGGAAACACAAAAACGTGCAGTAGGGTGGGATTTGAGATTTTAGAGAGAAAGGAGTAACCTAAATTCGCCAGTTCGGTATCGGTTCTTGGCGGACGAAAGCGAAGTCGATCTACGCGGCCCAGAGACTCTGCAGCGTGAACACCGTTTTGTGGAGTTAGACAACTCAAAAGATAAGAATCTTTTCTGGTTTATTAACTTTTGGCTAGAGCCATTTTAGATGGGGATTTGTAGAGACACAGACAAGCGTGTTTCGGTCTCGAAATCTTTGACAGTGAAGGAAATCCCTATTGTGTGGCGGTGGTCTTGGGCAGGGTTTCAACGTTCCACGTGATGATTACGGTTGTGTGATTTTGTGTTGTTGAGTGATTCAAATGAATTGGCGGATTTGTTATTAGCTATGTGAACTAATTTTGGTGTTATTGATTGTAGATTGAATAATGTGAATTATGTGAATTAATTATGTTAATATATCACGTATAAAATATATTCGCATTAATATTTTGGAATTGACGTAATCGCGTTAGTATGCATCGGGGCGCACAGACGATGGAGAATGTAGTGCATGGCATGAAAATGAAAGAAAAGTGAGAAAGGGTTTTTCGCGCATTTTGGCTTAGGCGTAATGAAGTGGTCGAGGACTCGAGACATGGAGTTTGGGCATATGGAGCATTAGTAGGATCATGTTGCTTGAGTGTGATTGTTGCCTTTATGACATAAATGCTTGGCAGGTGGGAATGCCCGTGAAGTATATTCTTGGACATTCTTCCACATCACTGTCGAGGGATCTTATTTAGTGCGAGGGAGTGTACGGGAGGGCAGCCTTCATTAGAACGGTTTGAGAGAGCGGGTTTGTGGCTTTAGTATTTACTTTGTATAACTTAAATTCGCTGAAGTGATATATTTTGGATAAAGTAATGTAATAATTCTTGAACTATAGTTATATAGTTGATATATTTTGAGTATTGATGTATGGGTCAGTGGCCATTTTACTCATTTTATGTCAATATGTGGACCCAGTGTGGTCGTTGTAAAATATTGAGACGGGTTGTCGTAGCAGTTGGGATAGGTTGTACCATGGGTGGGCTCGTACAAAAGAGACTCTGCCGTTTGCGTGAGTGGTGTCGGGTTGCCGACGTATGAGTGTGTAGTGTGAGGTTGTCAGCGGACCTCGAGAATGGGCGTCATAGCATTAAAGAGCTTCAGTCTTGTATAGTTTGAAGGATTTGTGAAGTGCCAATTGGGCAATCTAAGTGTAAAAGGAAAAAACTAGGTTAGAACTTAAAACTAGTGGAACCTTCACTAGTTGAAGCTAAGGAAAGCTGGACGTAAAGGAAAGTGTCGAGCCATTTATCATCTAGTTTAAATTTCTTATCACTTATCTCTTTATTTATTTGCATTATTGAATTAAGTTAGAGATATCTTATTGTTTTCTCAAAAAGTTTTTGATAAAACCAATTCACCCCCTTTGTTAGATTGTTAAGTCATATTCAACTTTCAACAATCTATTGAAAGTCTAAATAATTTGATTATTTTTTAAATAAAAAAAGCCATAACATTAGATGCTAGAACTCATATAAGATTTTTTTTTTTGTTATTTCAAATTTTAACAATTAAATTTTATTTTTGCGCACGTGGCAGCTTTCGAGTGGTAAAGGGTAGCATAGGCATGCTTAAATTAACTTATTAAAGTAAAATTCGAAATTCCAATTTTAAATAAATAATTTTTTTTAAAAATAAACAAATAAATAAATAAGACCAAAACTAAAAACACAAATAAGTGAAATAGTTTTTTTTTTTTTTTTTTTATCAATATAAAAGGTGTCTTGATGGGAGGCTGTGAATCTGTAACAATTATATTTCAAGGACTCAATTGAGATCACTAGTTAAACTAAGAGATACCTTAATCATCTCACCTACATGTTGGATGGTTAAGTGAAATATTTTAAATCTAATTAAATGGAATAAAGAGTTATAGAAAGGATGGTGCCATCTTTGTTTTTTATAGTTAAAGAAAAATAAAAACCAAAAAACAAAACAAACTCATATAGTTTTTTTTTGCTACAGTGGTTTCAATTTTGAGTTGGGCTCTAACACAAATCGACACTTTTTTTTTAATCTAAATCGTTCAGTACTGCACAATGCGCAATGCTTTTGCTTAGATATAGATGGAAAGGTGGCAATATTTAATCTTAAGGATCCTGAAAGTACTTGGAGAATTTGTAGAAGCCATTTTCATGTAAATCGGATAGGTTTTAATGGTTTAAAGTGATGAAGGGTTATTATCTATTGTGCTAAGTGAAGAAAGATAAATTTACATCTATAAACTCAATTCCTCTTCGATGGATTCGATAAATATAACAAATTTGGGTAATAAGATATTATATCTCAATTATACTGAATCACATATAGAGACAACAAATTTTAAAGAAATGGGCAATAACATCTATTGTCCAAAGTTTGAAGGCGATCACATGGTGTTATACTCAAATATACTTCACATGGATTAAACCCATGTTTTGATTTTTTATATGATTTTAATTATTAAATTTATTTGTCCTTGGTTAGTTAGCAATGTTCCAAATCCAATTTTGAGGTAAAAAATGTATCTAAAAATTAATTTATTAACGGTACAAAAGTTTTTTAATTTAAAAAAAAGAAAACATAGGACAACTTATGATTTTTTACTTTTAGATATTAAGACAAAAAGTTCAAAATTTTGTAAGTATAGACTGATTTATTTATGGGGATGGAGAAAGTTTTGGATATTTAGTTGAATGCAATTAAACTAAATCTTATATCCAGAATTTGAAAAGCAAAAAAATGGAAAATGGACATTTGTGTTTTTTTAGCACAAGCATAAAGAAATAAAATCTTGTAAAATATATTTAAAAACTATATTTATTATAATACATGAATTTATTATTTGGCCCTCTCACCACAAGCTCTCACCCTCATATTGAAAGTTGAAAGTGATGTTTTAATCATAAATATTTGTCTAGCTATAAATATTAAAAATGTCATAAATAATTCATCCAATAATTATATACATATTTTAAATATTCGTTGCACCTATTGGAACAATTTATTTAGATTGATATTGAAGGCGGATACTTACGCAATGTGCATGGACTCTAAAGTAATTTTTTAATTAAAAAAAAATATAATTTGTATATAAAAAATCTATCAATTTTTGAAGAGCCATGAATTTTCCTGTGCATAATAAAAGGAAATTAATTAAGTAAAATGTTAAATAATATTTCTATTTAACTATAGTTTAGATTATAATGTAACGGTTTTAAAGACAAAGAAGATTAAATAATTTTTACTAATTTATTAGTTCAAAACTTTTGCCCTAATTATAATTTTAACTTTTCCTTTACTCATAAGTACTTCTTCAATTAACACTTTTTATAATAATTTTCTCGGTAAATACAAGCAATAACATCATTTATTAATTTTGAAAATATTCAAATTGTATTTGTTCAAAGAGATGTTTAGTTTTTTTTGAAATGACAAATAATTTATTGATTGGCTTCTGATAGATCGATGGATCAAATCTTGAATTTGTTAATAGCTATCGTAATTGATAGCGATATCGAGTTAATAATAATAAATCAGATAAAGCGCGCAATTTGATGGCATAGTGATTGGATCGCGACTTAAGTTTTTGTTATAACACGGTCATGTAGTTTGATATCTTGATTGGTCGAGTGGATTTACTGTTGAATGATTCCTCTGTGATAAAAGCGTGTGTCTTGCTGTAATGAAAAACACGATTATGCTTAATTATTCCTGAGCCCGCTGTGGCTCTGATAAGAGACGAAAAACGTCGACAATAATAAAACAGTAATGACCGAAAAGCGAAGATGAAATCTAAATTTTTGTTGAAGAACCATTTTATTAAGAAAGAAAATGAAATAAAGAGATGCAAATGAGATTTTATGTCAAGAATGGACAAAAAAATGACTCATCGTTGTTTGGGGAAAATGAACTAGAAGAAAACAAGATGGGAGGAAGGAGAGAGAAAAGACGGATGAGTTTTTTGTGCTTTGTACTCATAAGGAGGATGTTTAGATTATAATAATAATTTATTAAAAGTCTAAATAATTTGATTGTTTTTGAAATAAAAAACCATAGCATGATGATTAGATATATATATATATTTTGTTATTTCAAATTTTAACAGGTATTTATTTTACTGTTCAAGTGGTAAAGGGCTGGCGTAGAAAACCCAAGTGAATAGATGTAAAATAAAATAATTAAATTTCATTTTTTATATTTTGCTGGATTTTTTTTAGACAAAAACATACCGATTTCATTACTTCAAATCATTAACTAGTACATCAACAAATTCTCCTAGATTAGGCCCAGAAACAGATATCATTGCCAAACAATGAGCTACATGGTGGATTTTTAAATTTGTAAAAGTTGACAAAAATTTAAATTCTATAATGAAATTAAAAAAATAGAAATAGAAAGGAAGAATACGTTATTTTCCATATTTGGGGAGTTTAATTGCGAAGGTTACAAAGTTTCCATTTTCTGGTGAAAGAAAAAATAAGAAAAGGCAGAGAAGAATACGATAATTGCCGCTAACTCTTCCGTGGGAAGATTTCTTTGTAAATGCAAATTAAGGATAAATTTCAATAAAATTGCACATATTTCAGGAAATCAAGTTCCAAGTAAAGAGCCTCCCAAATCGCAACCTCATGATCAAATCTAATATTAAGGATATAAAAATTTTCAAATGATCGAAGTGATTGAATTAAGTTATTACGTAAAATTCGGAATTCCAATTTTAATACGCTAATTTTTAAAAGAAACAAATAAATAAATAAGACCAAAACTAAAAACACAAATAAGTAAATAGTTTAACTCTAATTAAATGGAATAAAGAGTTTTTTTTTTTTTTGATAAAAAATGGAATAAAGAGTTATTGAAGGAAGATATGCGCATCTTTGTTTTCTAGTTAAAAAAAAATAGAAACCACAAATAGAACAATTTTTTAAAGGAAACAAACTGATTATACCCTTTTTTTTTAATTGACAATTGGTTTCAATTTTGAGTTGGAAACAAAGACAAATGACAAAGAGTAGAAGAAAAAACCCATTGGTTACTTTCTAAAATTAAAAGCCACCCATTTATATATTTACCGGTTAAAAGATTCCAATCGTCATTCATTCTCTCAAGGGTTAATTTTTGTCTTCACTCGTGTTGATTTTTTCTCTGATTTATGAAAGGTCAGTTGTTTCTAATTTCTTCGGTTCTCTTTTTTCTCTTAATTTTATTGTTAACCAATTATTATATCCATATGGTTGTTCTTGACAATAATCAACATTTATCTAGCTTCCTCAGCTCTTCACATACTATTTGTACTTGAATTTTAGGCGACTTTAGGATTAGGGAATTGAAATTATAAGGGTGAATTTTGCAATCCTTCGATTATTTTTCTCTTCCAAGATCAACTTTATAACCTTCTTTTGGCTCTTAACCTTGAAGCATCAGAATTATTATACACAATTTCTCCATAGAAAAGTTTTTTGTTCTTTTACTAATGAAACTTTGAAAAAAAAATGGCGTAGTACTAAGAAAAATACAACTAAGTATTCATAAAAGCAAAAAATATAAAGTACCCTTATATTAATATGGAAATATATTGAATTGTAACTCATTTGAATTAATGTCTAAGTCACCCTATGATTCATTTAGTCTAAACATTAATGCATTTTTATTTTGATGGAAACCAAATAATTAAGTTTGTTACTCACAACATCCTTATTCCATAACTCAAAACATCTCTTATTCACGTAACTAGATCTATCTATTAGCTTTTAGAGGTGGATCGAGTTGCTAATTTGGTACCTTATCACTTAGATCATTTAAAGGTATTTGAAACAGAAAGTATCCATATATGCATGATAATTTCAAGGTTTTTTTTTAAGGTATTTGAAATTGAGTCTAGTATAAGTAAAAAAAAAAAAGATCATAGTGAACAAATGTAGCCGTCTCTCCTTTCTCTCATCTTGTTCTTTCTAGCCCATTTTCTTTAAGCAAAGAAAGTTGATTTTTTCTTGATGCTTGACTTGAAATCATCAAAATACATATTTTTTACTATGTTTTTAACACCGATAAATTGGTTCTTGCGTTATCTGGATTTTCATTTGTTTTTTTTGTCTTCGTTTGTCTTTGACTTGTTTTATCATCTTTTCTATAGTGTTTGGTTTGTGTTTATGCTTCGTGTGGTTTGTGTCGTCTTGGTATGACGGTTTTTGTTTCATTTGTCTTGTTGGATTCTTTTTGTGTGTGGAGCGATTCGAGCAGAAAGTATAACCATTAAATAGCATCAAATCAAATAATTTAGCCGTCAAATATATTTGGAAATTATAAATCTTATAAACTCTGTCGTCATAGAATTGTATTAAATGAATAGGCTTTAAAGTGATTCATTGTGCTATAAACCTGGATATTGCATCATTTTCTATAGTTTTTAGCGAATTTGATTTTGTTTTTCTATCAAATATATTGCTAGTTTAAATCAATAAAATTATTCTCCTTTAAAAAATACATAATGAACAAATATTAAGAAGTAAAAAATTTAAAAATAAATAAATACAATTCATTTGAGTGATTATATTCCTCTATTTGATAGGAAATAATTTTGCTTTTATTCTCCTGTCATAAGATGTTAGGAAACATCAATCAAGTTTCTTTTTTTTTCACTTTAGAAAGTAATAATATTTTGAAAAATATCTCCATTATTTTATAAACTAAAAATAAAAATAAAAATTATTGACAAAATTTAGTAAGATATAGAGTTTCTTCTTTACCTTTTGAATTGTTGAATACTTTACTCTTATAAAACAATTTATAGATAAAATTTTTCCCTTATCGAATTAAAATTTTAAATTTTTTTTTCCTAGTAAAAGCTCTATCCAAATAACTTCACCATGGAGACATTGAGCATATGTCCTTATGGAATATATATGTCATATTTTGGTATATATATTTTGCAGTATATTAGACCTTATTATCAGAATTATTATTTTTATTATTTTTCAGGATGGGAGAGATCAATAGTAACAATTTACAACTTAGTTATTCAAGACCTCCTCTGAGTTCTCAATCACATCCTTGGCTTGTTTTTGTCACGGAAGCAGTAAACAAAGACAAACATTCTGATATCTACGAAAGTCGCTATTATGTCTAAATAGTTCATGAGATGCGAGAAATAAAGTCGTATGTTAATGCTGTTATGGGGTGGTTATTGTTGAAGGATTTGGATACACCTGGTGTTCTTTTCGTAAATCCTCGTTGATGAAGAATATCCAACTTCCACAAACACACATTTGAGGATAAAATCATACATTCCATTGTGTCACATCGGACAAACTCGAAAGCCTATTTTCTTCCTTTATGGGAGTAATGTTTTCCTCATTTAGTTACATACTGAAAGTGAATTTTGCAAAACATGATATTGAGTTGGAGATAGAAGATGACGACATAAATTTCAGTTGATTCTTAACGGGTATATGGATTAACATGTTATGGTGGCTGAAGCTTGTGTGGTGTGATGAAGGATTACAAAGGGCTTTAGTCACTTTATACAATTTGAAAATTGATCATTAAAGAGAGCTCCGACACATCTACTACACTCTTTTACCTTTTAAAACTTATACACACGCCAGCGATGAACTTATGGTAGTTGTTCAAACTTATTCTCATTTATCTTATATATATTATGCATGCGGTAGAGTTTTAGACTTTCAAATTTTTCGAGCTGATTTTACAAAGAGGACATGGGAAGAATTGAGCAATATCGGCAATCAAACAATATTTGTATCTTCAGATGAAGAGTATGACAAGTGTTGTCACATTATCAAGAATGAGAGTGAAAATGGGATTAAGAGTGATTCCATCTACTTTTCTGAATGGACACGTCTTTATATTTATAACTTAAAGGATCGTAGTATTTCGATGTCTCTACCTTGTCCGGCTGTAAGTAAATATTATCATTTTCAATGTTGGGTTGAATTTTGATTTTTTGAGGATATTATTTTCCATTAATTGGACATTAGGTTGAATTTTGATTTTTATATTATTATTTTCTGGCCAGTTGGATATTAAGTTGAATTTTGATTTTTTGAGAATATTATTTTCTATAATCTCTGAAAATACTCAATTGAGGATGAGGGTAGTGCTACTCAAGACATTTATGTTCAAACCTAGCTGCAATATTAGCCCAACTCCTTTCAGTTTTCTCCAAACATTGCTTTTTCAAACTAACCTATTATGCTGGGTTTCTTCCTCAATTTCATGGTAGAAAATCCAATAAAAATTCATAGGGAATTAAATGAAGATATATTTAAACACGTACGATAGATGTAGGGATGTTTTTCCTAACCAGATCCGAACCAAAAATTAAACCGGTTTCTTGTTTTGTTAGGGCTTTTTAGGTAAGAGAAAGAAAAAATGAGAGGGAGACTTTTTGGGTAAGAGAAAGAATAATGGGAGGGAAAATAAAACATAGTAAATTATTAGAATAATGAGAGGGAGACTTTTTCGGAATTTTTTTTTTTCAAAAGTTCCTTTTTTTATATAATTTGTGAGAATGATAGTTTTGTTATTAAGATTATTGGTTTTTAGGCTTTCGAATAAACTGTTTAAGTTTTTCTTATGTTTTTTTTCATGAAGCTTATTGAATAAGTTAAAATTAACTTATACGAATTCATGTTATTTTTATAAGCTCTTCCAAACACTTATAATTTTTATCAAAAGTATTTATGTGATAAGATAAGTTCAAATAAGTTATAAATAAGTTCTTCCAAACGCGCCCGAATTCTTTGACATTCATAATAAAGAAAAAAAGAAGAAGAAAGAATACAATTTTTGTAAGACTTGTTATATATTTTTAAGTGAGAAGTGCTTGATTTTTTTTAAGAGAAATTCTATTTACACCTCATTTATTTCTCTATACACCCCATTAAAAATACTCATAAAGGAAAATACAAATTTACCTTTAAACCTATTTTTTCTATTTAATTCTTCTTCTCATTTTTCATACAAGACCTCGAGCCTCCCTTCTTTCCTCCAAGTGTTTCCGCTTTGAAAAATAGTGAGAATGAGTGAGAATGACAATAAAATAGCGGTAACGACGTCAAATTACCAAACGTTTGTTAAATATAAAATTATGTGAATTGTAATATTTTTCAAGTTATTTAAATAAAACTCCTTGAAATAATTGTATTATTACGCAATTTTTTAATTCGAAAATATTTTTTTAAATAGAGATTTCATAAAATTCAAAAAATTATTTATAATAATTAAAAAACCACTTATAATTTTTTTGTTGAAAGGTTTGGAAATATTTTTAAAAGAAATACATAAAACACTTTACTAAAAAGTTTTTTTAAAGTACTATGATTTCATGTAGATTTAAATTCTTTATGTTCAAATTACAAACTTAACTTTTTTTTTTGAAATAGAAAACTTAATCCTTAATCCAAAATAGAATTAATGAGTATCAAATTAATTTGAGGATAGTCTAATTTAATATACCTATTTGAATTGTTAAATATTAAGTAATTATTATGATTAAGGATAAAGATTACCGCTTGATTTAAATTTAATAAATTTTTTTCCACAAAAAAATTGGATAAATAATGTTTGATTTAAATTAATCTCAATCAAGATAATGTAAATTGGATAAACAATTGATTTTACAAACTTTCAAACTAAACACATATCTTTATATTTATTAAAATTGGAATATAAAAATAATGTGTTTAAATAAAAAAGCTTCAAATATATTCTAAATTAATAGCTGTTTTACTCATTATCAAGTAATTTTAATCTAAAATATTTTAAAAATAGATATTTGATAAAATTAAAAAGTTATCTCATTTAGATTTGAAAATACTATGTTTCATTTAGATTTAAAAATAGCTACTATTAATTTTGATTTATGTTCAAATAATACTTCTAAATTTCTTAATCGAATAGAATTAATGAGTTTTATAATTAATTCTGAGAATAGGATCTAATTATTATAATAAATTTTATTTTATTTATTAAATATCAAGCAATTATATAGGATAAAGTGATAAAAGTTTCTGAGGAATTGGTTTGATTTAAATTTAATGAATAAGAAATCCAAACATCCTTTCTCCCCATACAATACAAAAAAATATTTTAATAAAAAAACTCTTGAAAAATATATTATAGATTAAGAATTTTTTGATTGTTGTCATTTTAATTTTAATGTGTAAAATAATTTTTTTTGAAATAATCTAAAAATATTTGATAAAATTCAAAAATTTAGTTTGAAATAATCTGAAAACTAATTTCAAGCTAATTTGCGGAGGATGGGTTTTGGGGAATAAGGTGTAAAGAGGCTTTGGATACGGCAAAGGAGCAAGACGTCAAAGTAAAGTATTGCAATGAGTGAAAGAGTATATTTTGTGCTTATTTAAGAATGCAGTTAGACATTTAAAAGGTAGAATCCTCTTTTTTTTTTAATCACTATTCATTTTTTAAAGAATGCATTTCTCAAGACCATAAAAAGAAATAATGCTTATGAAAACAAAAGTTAAAGTATTTGTTATCTATAATAAGAAAAAGTCGTTTCAAACTTAATTTTTTTTATTTATTCACTTTTGATTATATTATTATAATACTTTATTTTTATAGGAACACGTCACTTCCCTTACACCCATCCACCTCCCATTTGAGTCACGACTTTTTTGGGAGTTGATAATTTGCAGTTTGAGTGCTGATGTAATTATTATTTGAAAGCATTGTCTTTTAATTATTTCATTTACAAATTTAAAAATTGTATGCCTTTGTTTCAAAAGAAATTCAATGAAATGCTTTTAATTTTATAAATTGTATAGATTAGATTAAGATGGTATTTTTTTAGTTGAATAGAAAAACCCAAATAAAATTGACACAATTTAATTATTTTAGTTGGCATTAATTTAGGGAGAAAAAAAAGCCCCAATTATTCTACCACACAAAATTGTATGTACTAACTTACATGGGTAAAACCTTATAAATGAATTAATTGAAGGGTTTCATGGGAGGCAACACTTGCCAAGAGCGCCGAAAAACACAAAAATCCCAACAAACCCATCCATGACCCTGGGAGCATCAAAACCTGGCTCTACAAAAAAAGAGAAGGGTGTAGGATTATCTGTGCCGGCCCAAAACCGAGCCAAGGGTCTATGGCAGCTTTAGACGTGTTTAACCAAGTCCTAGGTTCGCTCTCTAACTGTGATCCACACTAAGAGTGAAGCCGACAACCTCCAAGGCAACCAAGGCTCCTGAAAAGGATTCCCGTATAGCCAAGTCCCGATCGTAAAGAGGAAGCCAAAACCCGGCTCCTCAATCTCTAGAACACTTTCGAGATGAGAGCACTTTGTCTTTCACATGGAACTCCCTTTTCTCTTAAAAGGTCATCATCCTCTTAGGGTTTCCATAGCATTCCTATTTATAGAAAACCCCCCATCATGTTCCATCAGACTAAATGCTTCCACTTTACGACAGATAATGCAAGTGCTCCGCTCGGTTCCCCATGCTATGGCTTAGTCCCACACCCGCCCCAAGCCGAGGTACAAGCCTAAGCCTATTATCTCTCTAAGTGAGGGCTTTCGATCCGAGGATTCCACTTAATCCTGACATTTCATTCATGAGAATTAACTCCTCATATGGATCACATCCAAATCCGTTGATATTAGCCCAAATTCTTCTATGTGCGGACCATTAGGTTCCGCGAGGTTGGCCACTGATTCAACTATTGAATTAAGTAGTCAAGACGCAGATTCAAGAACACATCACGACTTCAATTTATCGAGAGTCGGTGACTGATCGCATACATGTCCTATAGACAACACCGCGGCAATTCGCCATTTCATCAAACTATACTCCGGCCGGGTTCGCAGCATTGACAATCAGGTAGCCCCACTGTGGATCGGCTATGCTGGCCACCTAAATGGTTGATATTTATCTTCGTCTTAGATTCATCACTCAACCATATGCACTTGAATACACTCCTCAAGGCATTCTCAATCCGCCATTCCCGGTGCAATGATTCCAACAAGAGGTTTGAGGCTACTCTCCTTTATCGGGAGTGGCAATTACTGTTGATCACTCACTACTCTCCGAACACCTCAAACTATACCTAATCCTCATCCAATGAGCTAACCCTTAAGAGGCAACGTGGATTGAGGTCAAAGTACAGGATCAACATCCGAGATATCTCGAAAGCACCAAGCCCAAAAGGATACTTGCACCATTGCTATGATGAGACAATCATCTACATTTAAATAGATGATCCATATGATTGTCTCATTATAGGTCTCCTATGTACTTAGCTACTCTTAGCAAGCATCCACACGCCAACTTTGATCAACTCTCGATCACAGTTTATAAGATCTACTACTTGATCCAATCAAGGAGTATGACATGTGCTAGTCTCTGGTCTCTGATCAACAATGTCAGCTCCTTGCTTGATTCTATGACTAGGGATAATTTAGACACTAACATAATTGCACATGATATGAATCTTGGCTATCATGATCCCATCATGATTTCCTTCATGCTATGTTATGTATCATGGACTTTTGTTAATTTGATTAAAGATTCAGATCAATTCAACGTATAAATAATAAATTAACGAAGAAGCTTTCATATTAAATAATACGCTAGCGTATTAAGTGCTAATGGCGCATTGCCTTTAGAGCACTTCTCTAACAACCCCACTTGCACTTCAAAGCCAAAAGGCCTCAGATCTCATACCATAGGCTAGAACGCAGGATTCATACTTCTCTTGGGGAAGTGGTTTAGTCAAGGGATCGTTAATATTTCTCGATCGCTGGGTATTTTCTATATCTTTTACATCATTCCCCGTTAATCTCCGATCGCGGCATTCCTAAGTACGTGTTTGGACCTTTGATGAGACTGTGGTTCCTTAGCTTGTGTTATGGCTCCATTGTTGTCACAATACAAAAGTATCAGATGAACAATGCTAGGTACCACTCCTAGTTCAGGAATGAACTTTATCCAACCGCTTTTAGTCGCCTGTCGCGATGTATTCTCGATTCATTGTGTATCCGCAATGCTTTCTGTTTGAATCCTCTTCCAACCGGGATCGCTTCCACCATTCAATGTGAACATGTAACCTGACTGAGATTGGAGTCATCTCTATCATATTGGAAACTGACATCACTATACCCTTCAACAATAAGATCCTCATCTCCATAAATTAAGAATACATCCTTAATCCTTCTCAAGTACTTAGGATATTTTTGGCAGCCACCTAATGACCCATTCCTAGGTCTGATTGGTATCTGCTCGTGACACTCAAAACATATGATACGTCGGATCTAGTACATAACATAGCATACATGATCGATTCTATAGCCAAAGCATATGGTATCATATCTGGCGTGTCCTCTCATCTTGTGTTTATGATTACGCAGAGACTTCGAGAGTGTGATCCCACTAACCATGGGGATATATCCTCTCTTGGACTGCTCCATGCTAAACCTCTTTAGCATTTTATCTATGTATGTAGACTGTGAAAGACCAAGCTACCTTTTAGTTCTGTCTCTATAGATCTTTATCCCCAATATATAGGTTGCTTCTCCAATGTCTTTCATGGAGAAATTATTGGATAACCAAATTTTGACGGATTGTAGTACTGAGACATCATTTCCTATCAGAAGTATGTCATCCGCATACAAGACTAGGAATGCTACTGCACTTCCGTTTGTCTTCTTATATACACAAGGTTCATCCAGATTTTGTGAGAAACCAAACTCTTTGATTGTCTCATCAAATCGGATATTCCAACTCCTAGATGCTTGCTTCAACCTATAAATGGATCTATGAAGTTTGCATACTTTACTGCCACTTCCAGATGTGAAACCTTCAGGTCGTGTCATATACACCTCCTTGGTTAGGTTTCCATTGAGGAAAGTTGTCTTCACATCCATTTGCCATATCTCATAATCATAATGAGCAGTGATGACTAGGTGTATTCTTATGGATTTAAGCATGGCTACCGGATCTAAAGTCTCACTATAATCAACCTTGTTTTTGATTTATAGCCCTTAGCTACAAGCCTATCTTTATAGGTAATCACATTACCTTCCATGTGTGTCTTCTTTTTGAAGATCCACTTGCACCCTATGGGTTTTATTCCTTCTGGTGGATCAACCAAAGTCCATACTTGTTCAGATACATGGAATCCATCTCTCCGACTTCATGGCATCGAGCCATTGATCGCACTCTAACCAGCCAGAGATTCTTCGTAGGTAGTTGGCTCATCATTTTCTATGAGCAATATGTCATTTTGTTCACTAATGAGAAATCCATATCTCTCTGAGACAGAATGTATCCTACTTATCCTACGAATCACTTTTGTTTTAGAAGAGTCAGCTATCAATTCATCATCATGAATTGGCGCCTTCAAGTTCGGGCCGCATGAGACGCTGTCATAGGAGCATCTTGAACTCTCAAGCTTCCCACTTTGTCTTTACCGTTTTCTCAAGAGAAACTCTTTCTCTAAGAAGACAATATTCTTTGAAACAAAACACCTTTATTCCAAAGTGTTGTGAATTGATATCCCATTGTTTCTTTTGGAATATCCTACAAATGCACACTTATCAAATTTAACATCCTTATCCGATATCACCCTCGCTTTTATAAGGTGACAACCCCATATTTCCATGTAAGAAAGATAGGGTTTTTTGTTAGTCCATATCTCATATGGAGTACCTTCAATTGACTTCGATGGGACTCTGTTTAAGATGTAAACAACAGTCTCAAGTGCATAGACCTAAAAGGATTTAGGCAGGTCTACCTTGCCCATCATAGACCTTACCATGTCTAACAAGGTTCCTGCCTTTCTCAAACATGCATCATCAGATGTGTGGCATGGGCAGGGAGTCCACCATTGGGACAAATCCTCATTGTCCCTAAGATAATCCGTAAACGCTTTGGCTTAAGTACTACCACCTCGATCTGATCTAAGTGCTTTATACTCTCCTGTTGTTTCTCTACTTCATTTCTGAATTCTTTAAACTTTTCAAAGGCCTCAGACTTATACCTCATGAGATACAAGTACCCATATCATGAATAGTCATCGATGAAGGTTATGAAGTAAACAAAACCACCTCTGGCATGCACAGACATAGGACCACATACATCAGTATGTATTAGGTCTAATAGTCCGTCTGCTCGCTAATCTCTTTCCCTTAAAAGGTAATCCTGCCATTTTGCCTATCAAGCAGCGATTCACATGTATCAAATGATTCATAATCAAATGACCCTAAGCTTCACGACTTGTGTAACCTACCATGCGCTCTCACTTATATGGCCAAGACGACAATGCCATAAATATGATGATTTCAAATCATTCTTTTGTCTTTTACTCATTATTGATATCTGTGGATTGATTCCATATATCTAATATGTAAATCCTATCGTTTCAAGGTACCACTAGCATAAAAACATCATTTAACATAATGCAAACAACCATTGTCAAAATTTTAAATGAAAACCTTTCATTAAACACTAAACGTAATGATGTCTTACCAAAGCCAGCACATAAAAAGTAATTGTCTAAATACAAACAAAAACCACTAGGGAGGTTCAAGACATAAGTCCCAATGGCAACAGCCGCAACTCTTGCACTATTGGCTCACCCGGTTGGCTGACTCTCCCTTTGTGAGCTTCGTCTAAGGCTCCCGTACATTTGACATGTGGGAGCCACAACTGGTATCCAATACCCAAAGGTTGCCATAAGAAACAATATTAACTACAATGACATAAATACCAAGAAGATGGTGCATCACATGCCACCTGTTCTTCACCTAAGTAGTTCTCATAGCTCCCTCTTTTTTGCATCACAACTTCGACCACAATGGAAGCAAACACCCTTTGAGGATGTCTCTTTGGGG
Source organism: Tetrastigma voinierianum (assembly GCA_016808115.1). Lineage (NCBI taxonomy): Eukaryota > Viridiplantae > Streptophyta > Magnoliopsida > Vitales > Vitaceae > Tetrastigma > Tetrastigma voinierianum. Next base: position 40,069 of record JAEQBH010001945.1, on the reverse strand, counting down.
TAGTCTCTTTGCCTTCTTCTTAGCCATTTTCCTTCACCCATTTCAAGTACGCTGATCAAGTGCAGGGTATGGTGTAGGTATTTTATGATCTATTCAAGCCAGCACAACCGGTGCAAAACTATCTGTGTAACCTTGCCAGAATCAAGCTCATACTCAATTCAGATCCATCCATCATTCCAATTGATCCAAATTTCTTAATGTGATTATACATTCAGTCAAGATATCGCACTAGAGACGTCCTCACTTCCATCTTGGAATTAAATAGAAGCCCGTGACTTTGAACTCCTTCAAAGGCCGCCGCTTCATTATAATGTTCCCTTATGCAAACCAATAATGTTGGCATACTATGAACATGCATCCTCGCCCCATACCGCTTCTGAAACTCAGGTGACATGGAGGTGTGGATAATCAATCCTGCCCTCACACTATTAACCAAGTGTTTCTTATATGCCCTCTAAACACTTTCAGGTGCATCGGCAGTTGAGGATCCAGGGATTGGCCTAGTAATGACATAGGCTAATTCTTCTTCATTGAGAACTATTCTCAAATTCCTTCCAGCCGCCTCAAGAAGAAGTCTTGCACTGATTGGGCATCCAAGATGGATCGTAAGTTCACGATGGTTGACATGTTTCGATTCTTCACAACCTAGATGTAAAAGAGATTATGTTAGATTGTACTTAAAATGCATAATTATTATGGCTTGATAATCACACATTATGGTCCAACTATTTTATTTTGAATTCATAGCCCTCACTATTGATCCGAGAGAACCTATATCGAGGTTCTTCGACTGGTCCATATCCTATATCATCGTAGAATCGCTTTGTGGTTAAATTTCAACAAGCTATCTCTAGTCGCGCGGTAGGTATCCTCGATCATACTAAATTGTATTCGTGACACAATTTAAGGAATCCAATATCAGTTCGAGTGACCTTGGGGTTAGCCCAACAAGCCATCTTAAATCAACAATTATTCCAATTTTGCAATGTGATGCAACTATTGAATCCAGTGCTATCAACTATTGATTTGTGCACTATCACTGGGTTATCATCTCATGATACGTGTACATCTTATGTATACTAACCTAGCTGCGTCTCTATCTAACATTAACCTTAGGGTTAGCCCAACAAGCTAATGAGTCTAGTTAAGGCCAACCCACCAATCAGGAAAACTCATTTCCATGGACATAACATGCTCTTATGGAGAAAGGCTTGGGGTTAGCCCAACAACCTCAATCTCCAAAGGGAACTTTCGTTCACACCATATTAGTGGAAGACGTTAGCCTTAATATTATTAATAGAGGGTTTTCTTTATTTAAGTATCATCCTTTTCATTAGCATGCATTATCCATTCATCTCATGAAATTATAAGGATAGTTACTCTAACTATATGGCATGATTATGGACATCCTAAAATCAATTCCATGAGCCATAATAGAATTGACTAGGTTAAACCTAGGGATATGCATGATTATTAAAACCCTTTAAAATAAATCAAATTTACAATCTTCAAGGTCTTCTTTCTTGGATCATTCTTCACACTTCTTTCTCCCTTTGCATCTTCAACAACTTATCATGATCATGTGTAATCTAATTATATACATTTAATAAGAATAACCTCAAGTTACATTTGAGGGGGATTTAGATGAGAAGAGAAGTACATAGAGATATTAGAGAGTGGCAGGGACACACATGCCCTATTTATCAAAAAGAAATAATAATCAAATGCAGTATGCTCAATCACCATTGGGCAAAGTCCATAATCATCCATCATGCTAACATACATCCTTAAACATGCATTCTCTATCGCAGTCCATCAAAGTTGAAGGTAATGGTACTCCCCATGATTTCACAAGCACATTAAAGGTTTTTCAACACTTGAAATAAAAATTGATTTGTTTTGTTTTGTTCAACATTTGAACAATGACTTCAATTCAACATCAACTAAATTTTTCCCCTACATCCAATTCATTCAACACTTGAACAAATAACCCTTTTATTCAATACTTAACAAATCTAATTCAACATTCGAATCATGAACCCGATTCAACTTCTTGAATCATAAACCCTATTTATCTCCCCAATCGTTCAACACTTAATCCATTATTCGATTCAACATTTGAACCGTAATTTTTCCAAAAGGACGCCAGAACCCAGAAAATCCAATTTTCTCGAGAAAGGGTAAATGATACTTCGGTCAAAACTAAAATTTTTCTAGATCTCGACGATGAAACTGGTCATCGCTGGAATCAAGCTCACAAATCTAAATACCTACCACGTCGACTTTGTCGACCCCGCATTAATCTAATTTCATATTTTTCGAAAAAGACGCAGAGGTCATGACACTTGGCACTTTACGAATGGGTCAAGAGGCCACACGTGTCCCCAAGTGCATCGGGTCAACATTGAGCCTCATGGGGCCTATGGAGTGACAACGACAATACTGTGAGTGAGGAAACAGGTTAGATGATAAGCTGGACAATGGAATCCTAAGAACTGAATCTTAGTCGGGACAAAGAAGATGAGAGAGGATTTTCTCTCTTGACCTCAATCTGCATCAAACTCCGGTTTGGGAAGGAAAGGAGAGTAGAGAAATGGCAAACGAAAGAGAGAGAAAAGAGTGATTTGTGAGAGAGAAGCTCTACCTTCTCTCACCCCAATGACTGACCGTCGCTTCCTGCGAGGCAAGATGTGCTGTTCCCTTACTACAAGGGCTACATCGTGGTACTGTTTTCTGGGAGTTTCGACAAACTCCTAAAGGTAGGGTTTTTCTCCTACTTGCCTTACTCACAGGTCATTTTAAATGAACGGGGATTTGTTAAGGCCTCGATGGCCGTGTTCTCGCTCCAAAGATTCGACCTAGTGAAGAAACTTTGGGGTAGAGCTGGGATACCACCTGACCGTTTGTGCGATGTCGTTATCACATGAAACAATAATACTGATTTGGTGATTTTGGCTTGTACCAAGATGAATGGGTTCGATTGTATATTAGCCATGAGCACTTTGCGTCATTGAAATGAATGAATAATATGTGTAAGTTGTTAATATATGCATGTTTTAGTATATTAACATGGTTTTGTGGTATGGACTGTGAATCGAACGTTTTCGGCTATGACATTGTAATGAAAGACTTAGGTGAGTAACTCAAGTAAAGAAAATTCCACCATCGTGATATCGCTTCACTTGTCGAGGGAATATATTTATTTCAGGTATCGGCAGGCACCTCGGGATGGGACGATTGAGACCGGTACAAAGCAGAATGGTCAAGTTGGCCTTATTTCCATATTTTGTACCCCGAAAGACGGATTCAGCTTTGTAAATTGTAATTAAATACAATTGTAAATAAATTTCCTTTTTGTATAAAATATACATTTCAGACAGATGGATAAAGGGCCCTATCAAATGCTTTTTTAAGCATGTATGGGTCTCATGATATGAGACACACAGATTTTTCGCGGGTTGACGGTGGTCAACGAGACACCCCGGGATTGGGGCGTCACAACGTTTTTGTCATAATTTTTATCTTAGGTAATTTCAACATGGTTTTTTGGAATCCATGATTCTAGAAATTTTAAAACTGAATGGTTCAGTTTTAACTCGCACATTTCTATTTCAAACACATAAGAATAGTGTGTTCAAAACTTGTGCAAAACCATGCAAGAAACATAATGAACAAGGCACCAGCAATCCTTAACGTCGCGACGTTGTGAGGGTTCAAAACCCACTGCCGCCTACACGTTGCTACGTTGGCACGTCCTTACATCGCGATGTCACCACATCACGACGCTGGAACGTCGTCACGTCGCGACGTTGGGGTGTTTGACTCAAACATCATGTCAAGTCACATCATGTCACATCACGTAATATCACGTCACATCACGTCACGTCGCAACACCGGGGAACGTCAGCGACGCTTCCGGGTTCGATGAACAATGCTGACTTGCGCCACAACGTCGCCACGCTAGTCGGTTTTCCAGTGACGAGAAAGTTGCACAATTCTAATCTTTGGGACTTTTACATGCTTCCAAATTGTTCTTTCTTAATGTTAACTATCTTAGATCATCTCATGACCACATACACTGCAACAAATCGATCTAAACCTTTTCATACCAAAAATCTCATTTTCAAAACTTGGAAAAACATGGTTACCAAAAACTGAAAACTCTCAACATTAAACTGATTTTGATGCACATAAGGTTGCTTTGATACCACTGAAGGGTTTCGTGGGAGGCAACACTGCCAGTAGCAGAGGAAATACAAAAACTCTAGCAAAATCCATCCAAGTGGACCCTAGCATCAAAATCGGTTCTACAAAGAAAGAGAAGGGTGTAGGATTACCTTGTGTCGATTCCAGTAACCCAGCCAAGGGCTGCAGCTTTAGACCGAAGTGAACTAAGTCCTAGGTTCGCCTCCAATGGTATCCACACGTGAAGAGTGAAGCCGATAACCTAAGGCAATGTCTCAAAAGGGTCCCGATGCTACTGTCCGATTCAAGATAGCTAAACCTCAATCTCTCTAACTTCTATAACACTTTCTTGGAGATGAGCACTTCAAATTTTTTCATGAACTCCCTTTCCTCAAAAGGTCATCCTTTAGGTTTCCATAGCATTCTATTTATAGAAAACCCACCCCCCCATTATGTCTAATGACCAAAATGCCCCTCACTCTAAGTGATGATAGGAAACACGCATCCCTATGCGTTATGGCGAGTCCCACACGGCCTTAAGCCAAGGTACAAGCCCAAGCCTATTATCTCTCTAAGTGAGGGCTTTCGATTCGGGGATTCCACTTAACTCTAGCATACTTATCTATGAGAATTAACTCCTCATATATGGATCACATCCAAATTGCTTCATATCAACCCCACACTTTCTGCTGCAGGACCCATTAGGGTTCCTGCTATGTTGGCCACTTGATTCAACTATCAATTAAGCAAGTCAAGATTGCATCTAGCAACACATCATGACCCCCTAATTGATCGGAGAGTCAGTGGTATGACTGCATCCCTTTCCCATAGACAAATACCGTGTAATTCGGCCCCCACCAAACTATACCCTACTTGGTTCTAGTATATGGCCACTGTGGTATCTCCTAATTAGATCAAGCATGCCACACCTAGCCTAAGTGATATTTATCTTGGTCCCTGGGATTCATCACTCAATCGTTATGCACTTGAATACACCTCAAGGCCTCTCAATCTGGCTAGAGATTCCTGAGTAATGATTCCAACAAGAGGCCTTAGGTATACTCTCCCTTTATTGGGAGTGGCGAATCATTTGTTGACTACTCAATTACCTCCGAACACCTCAAACTATACCCAATTCTCATCCAATGAGCGACCCCTTAAGAGGCAACGTGGATTGAGGTCAGTACAGATCAAAAGATCCGAGATATTTTACACCCCTAAGTCTAAGGATACTTGTAACTACTGCTATGATGAGACAATCATCTACATTTAAATAGAGGATCCATATGATTGTCTCATTATAGTCTCCGATGTACTTAGCTACTTTAGCAAGCATCCACACGCCAACTCTAATCAACCATCGACCACTGTGTGATATAAGATCTACCGCTTGGATCCAATCAAGGAGTATGACATGCGGTCCGTCCTGATCAACAATGTCCGCCATGGATTCTATGACTGGGGTGATAATTTAGGACACTAACATAATTGGCTAATACGATATGAATCTTATTATCACGATCCCATCACGATTTCCTTCAAGCATAAGATGTATCATGACTTCATTAATTCGATTAGTAACTGCATCAATTCAACGTATGAATATCAAATTAACGGTTGCCTTCATATTAAATAATATGTTGTACTGCATTAATAAGTGCTAATGGTGATTGCCTTTAAAGCACTTCTCTAACATTAATTACAATTATAATAAAATATAATACAATGATTTAAATTGACTCGCAAGTATTATCTTTAAAAAGCAGGAAAAAAAGTTATGATGATGTAACGAAGAACCAAATCAATTAACCTGTAACTGCTTCATTTTGGAGGGTGTAATGTGTCAATGTAATTTGTTTTGAAAAATCTCTTTAAACTATATTTTCCAAACTTATTTACTTATTTCATACAAAGAGATATTACTTTGATAAAATTTATTGCATTTATTAACTTTCACTCAATATAGGTAATCACCCATTAAATATCAACACAGATTCTATAGCAGGTTTATTTGAATTCGTCATGACCTACATTTATTTTTAATCGTTACAAATCACTGAATGTATATTAATGATGATTTATACTATTAATTATATTCACGGTAATAAATTTATTTAGTTATCTTATTATGATGAATATATGGTAAGTGGAAATACAGTTGAAGACAGCTACGATAAATTGATTTTGCCAACTAGTCCCTTTGGCCTTTGAGTCTTAACACACAATTCTATAAATTTCTACACATGGGGTTTGACTTTAGATGTTGAGTCTTGACTAGGAAGGTTTTGATTTTGTTCATGTCGACCAACTAGTACCTACTCTACTGGCCATTACTCAGTTTTTAATTAATTGGCCACCCTTTTTATAAGAGAAATGTTCCAATTATCAAAAGGAATAATAAAAATTCATGCACTTCCCTCTAAAGCAAACCAATTGGAAACTCATACATAAGTTTATTAATCTAATTTATAAGATATGTTGGTATTTTTCTTCTTTAACCTATATATTAATTCTTACAAATATAAAAAAAATTTGATAAGTTTTAAAATTAGGATTATCTTCAAATTGGTATTTTATTCTAAAAAGAATCTAAATTGTTAAATAGAAATATTCTATTTAAAATGGGGTGGGGATTTTTATAAAGTATAATATAACTAAACATTCATAAAAGATTCACCATCTACACTGGGATGCATGTGAGATGTGGAAAAGTATAGTTATTGGTCGATATTAAAAGATGTAGATCTAATAAGGCAAACTATATAATTCTTTCGTGTCTTTACATATAGTAGGTAGAATTTTTCCTTTTTTTTTTTCATATTAGTAAGAGATTTAATAAAACATTAGTTTTTAGTGTATGGCAAATTATTGTTCATGTAAAAGGAAAAAGAAAGAAGTTTCTATTTTTAATTGTGTTTTCTATGATGTCAAAAAAAATTATACTTATATATTACATCTAACTTTTTTTATAAATTATGCCGCACATTGCCTTATATGTAAAAAGAAAAGAAGAAGTTTATATTTCTATTTTTAATTGTGCTTTTTATAAATTCTATATAAACTTTTCATTATTATTTATACTAATTGCTAGAACTTTTGAAACATCAAGAATCAATTCAAAAAATTATGCCAAGTACGTTATTCAGAAAGATTTTTTTTTTTGGCAATAGTTTTGAGGCATCTTGTTCTAAAATTAAAGTTAAAACAAGCATTTTCTAAATATTGTTCAATAATTTTAGTTTATCATACAATATTTATTATGTTTTCCTCTTTAGATACATAAGAACAAAAGTAATTGAGCAAAGGCTGTGAAATCATTTGGTATGATAGGAGAAAAGTCGTAGCTTATGGTTTGATACCATCCCATATAATCTTATAAAAATCATATCAAGAATCCTCCTAAAAGCCTCAAGCCTTGCAGTGATTCGTGGCTAACACTTAATATCATGCTTCAACACCTCCTCATGCACACTGCCCATACCCGCAAGACGTGGAGAGCCAGAGTCCATTATGACTAAATAAACATAGATTAAATCGTAAGGAGATGATTCAACCCAGACCTTCCCGCTAAACCAAGCTCGATACCATGTTAAATGACTAACTCTCCTAAAAGTTTCGCTTTGTGATTCGTTTAATACTTAATATCACGCTCAACAATACCACTTTCATGTTGTATGTAAGTCATGAGTTATGTCACTTATTTTCAAGAACAACATCGATCTCCCTTTGTTTATCTTCCAAAGATATCATTGTTTGTTCAATCTCATATACAATACTTTACCGGATGTTCGATAAACCATTCACCCAACCTCCAACTATAGAAATCTTATATTCCAATTTTAGTTGGTTACTCATGAGAGCCTTAATACACTCGATTCAAGCATTTTTTTCTTTTTTAATATTTATACAAGAGAGAATTGATTCTCCCTGCTTTTGCCCTCTCCCCCAATGAGGTATTTGCTAGTAGACTTACAAATCGCAAAATTTAGTTTCTCCTCTTCGCCAACATCTTATGAATGTTTTGTTGTTGGAATAAGTGTTATGTTTAAGTTGGCTTGACTTTGCTTAACAAAGCCCGGAGAAAAAATATTGGATTGTAAAAGATATCAATTTTAGTATAAGTAGTAAGCCTTGTTTTTTATGTTTGAATGCAATCCAATTTTTCTTAATGAGCAATGCTTATGCTTTTGATATAGAGGGAAGGGTGGTAGTATTTGATTCTAAGAATCTTGAAGGTACTTAGAGAATTTGTTGGAAGTCATTTTCACGTAAATTAGATTTTCATTGGCAAATTTTTCGTGGTTGAAAGTGATGGAGAGTTATTATTTGCTACAGTAAGTGAAGAAGGGCAAATTTACATCTATAAACTTCATTCCTCTAAAGTGGATTGGATAAATATGACAAATTTGGATAATAAGATATTATATCTTAGTTGTATTGGATCACATATTGAGACAACAATTCTAAAGGGGATGGACACTTATTTCCAAAGTTCGAAGGTGATCAGAGGCAGGCTCCATTCTTCGACACCGAAAGTACCATTCCTATGGAGATGTTTAGAGTGAGAATGTGTATAATTTATTTGAATCAATGTATTTCACATAGATTAAACCCATGTTCTGAATTTTTATATGATTTTAATTATTAAATTTATTTGTCTTTAGTTTTAATCGTTACATTGGAAATTCAATTTAGAGCTAAAAATGCTTTAAAACTTAATTTTATTTAAATTAATCTATTAATTGTAACAAAGTTGCTTACAATTAAACTCAGAATTATGAACTCAAATTTCCATGTCTTCTTTATATAAATAACTTTTTTTTTTACAGAAATCTAATATATCTTTACTCATAAAAAGCACGAGGTGTTTGTCCACTTTTTGGGAAGAAATTAAAAGGTTTAGATATCACCAAGCATATGTGATAAAGAGCGAAAATGATGATCCAAATTGATAGATGTAGCTTAGGTCACGGATTAACATACTCTCAAATTTGAGAACAAACCCAAAGAAGATTCACTTTTGAATTTAAAAAAATCCAAGAAAACCCTAACTTCTTTTCCATTTTCTTTCAATTCATATAACTCTCTTTCTTTTTTTCTTTTTTAATATTTATACTGGTGGGCTGTGTTAGCATTTGTATTTGAACAAAGTTATAATACACTGTTTGATCCATCTTGTGTTCTATGGCATTCTATTTTTATTTTTAAGAGATTTTGAGTTTTTTTACACTTTCAAGGAGAAGAAGGTTTTAGGTACTCTCAATTTCATTATGTTATTTAAATCAAAAGAAATTGCAATTTAAGGGAAATAAATTAACGTTACTGTAATATAAAAGACTAAAGATAATATAATATGATAATATGTTATTTTATTTAGGACAATTCTTTCTTGAAGAAACATATATTTCATCCACCCTAAACAATTTAAATCCTGAGAATATTTGCTCTGCATTGGGGTGGTCACTTCAATTTATGTCATTTAATAACTAATTCCACCCCAAATTGGTTCGAAAGATTCTATTCCAATGGCTCACTTCATGTAGGAGGACCAATCACAATTGGGTAGCGCACCAAGACGAGTAAATATAATGCTATAAACAAAAGAAATGTGATATCCTTGGAGTTCAAACTTTATGGAAACAGTAGCATATGAGTCAAAGAGTTGGCCTATTATCGAGGGTTGTTTGTAGTTGGGGATGCGATCACCTTTTATGTGGGGAGTCGGTTCCATACTTGTTATTAAGAAGCCGAATCACGCACAGCTTGGACAATTTGGCAATGATAAGCACCATGGAAGGATGAAATTTTGAGAAAGTTTCGATGGTTCAAGGGTTTGTCCGATGGACTTTGCTCTAAGATGGCTGGCCAGTTAGCTGCTTGATCATGATGAAGATACGTAACTTGATATGACTTATGCTTGAATTAAACATACCCCACTTCATACAAATAATTCACATACAGATGTACCAACTTCCGATGATGAGACATGTTCGATTTCCCCAATTTAAGGAAGCATACTTGAGGATTGATTGGTTTGAGAATAGAGCAACCCTGTATTTTAGAGAATTATCCAATCAAATCAACCAAATGTTTGCTTAGTACTGGATCTGCAACCGCCTTCGTTTGAGCCTTGCTTTGTCCTCCGAAGATCACCCTCATGCTTGAGTCGCTGTGAAGAGTTCCCAATTAGAAAGATCATTTGACAATTTCAGTGCCATTAATACGTATGATGCAGGACTTGTTAGTGTTATTTTGTATATGCCAATTTTGTGTAAGATGGTTGGTTTCATGGGAAAATTTGTATTACGATTAAGTATTACTATAGTGGACTCGACTAATATGCAAACAGGCATTATTTTTCTTGTGTATTTTTATATTGGGGTAATAATTTTGAGATGTATGTCAGATTACAACAAATTATACATGCTAAGATAGTGTTTCATTTACATAGGTCGACCGGGGTTGAGGAGTATATGCTCAATCACACTGCTATATAAAGCAAGTAAATTGATAGAGAGGTCGAATTACGACAGTATATGCTCAACCAAATGACATGTGACATAAAAGTTAAAATTATAATTGACATATGAGTATGTCAACCGGATTGAGTATTATTTGCTTGATCGATCAACCTATTGCATGAAACAAATAACTTGACATAGGAGTTGGTCAATCGGTCGAGTAGTTATCCTCAACCGGTCTACCTGTTCTCACTATGTGCATTGAACTCGACAAGGTATCTCAACCTGCAGGACCTACCATATTGTCAATGATCAATCGTCTAAGTTGCTTACCTAATAAAGCAGCGGTAATCATCGATCGATCGACAGCTATATATGTGTCGATAGATCGCTTTATGTGAAAATTTTGAGTTATTTTACATTTTTTTTTAATTTTGATTTAACTTGATATTACTTGATAGATTAGTATAGTGTCCCAAAAAATGTAACATAATTGATTCTACAAAGATAATAAACGAACAAGATAATATCATCTTCTATTTACAAAAAAAAAAAAAACTAATTACAAATTTAGCCTGGTTATATAACAAGTTATATGATTGCAACACAAGTTATATAATAATATAACTACATTATATGATATATGTAGTCATCTTTGTTTCAACAATTCAAGTTTAGCCTGTGTTACACAAATGAACAAGAGAGAAACAAATTGTATAACACCATCTTTATTAAAAAAAAAAATTAGTTACAATTGGAGACATCCCCTGCTTCAACAATCTGCTTAAACAAACTTTACTGTAATTGTGGTCAAAACATCCAAAATTCACAACAATACAACTTATCTCATCCACTTAATACATTGTGGTATGAATGAGGATTTATAAGTTGTTGTCCTTATCACTATTTGCTTTCCCATCCACTTATATGATCCCTCAACATAAACTTTTATTGTAACACATTCATTTGATGGTTCACCAACCATATTTACATCTTCATTTAATTCCATGAGTGTCGCATTATCTTCAATTGGAGTGGATAAATGGCTTAACCACCATTTCCATTAGCACGAACAACTCTTCCAACACCTCCATGAGAATTATGCCAATAATCAACATTGGTTGTCATGTAAGGGGGTATTTGCACATGGGGGTGTGGTAGCAACGAGAGGTGTAGCAACAATAGGAACTCCTTTATTGAACTTCAAAATCGCATCTTTTGTGCTGAAATCTGTTAGTATGTCGTCGACTTTGCTACAAGATCTATGAAATGCCCTATATAAAAACACTATACAAATCATAAATACATTTATGAAATATAAGGACATAGTAAAATTAAAAGTGATAGTTGTAACATAATATCTTGCTCAACTCATTTGTACCTAATGTCTAAATTAGTTGTATCCATAGTGATATAAGAAAATTCCACGCTAACAAGACTTGTACCTAACTTTACTAGTGTTATGTGCTTATGTGTTTTGTACTCGATGTTTATCAATGTTGTACATAGGACATAATATAATTGTACTCAGGATTTACATAACCTGTAGCTAGGTTAAGTCGTGTTCTTTGCTTATACACCGTAACCTTAAGGCTTACATTGACTTATCCCTATTGTGAAATTAGGTAATAGCCATTACTTACATATGTCCTACCTACCAGTTTCCATTTTCTTCAAGGTTTACAAATCTATTATCGTCATTATTAATAAATAACATTATGAAAAAAAATACAAAACAAACAACTTTAGATGAAGACGAATAAAGGGTAAGATGAATCACATTTATTCAAATGTTTCAATAGAAGGGAAGATGAGATTACATACCAAACTAGCCTTAGATAACGAAAAGAGATGTTGCATATTAAAATGATTGTAATAATCGACCCTTATTTGCTTTGTTGCGTGAATCTTCAAGCTTCTTCAGATGATTATTATTTTTCTCGTCTGAAGTGTATGTGACGAAGAAATAGTTCAAACAAACGAAGAGTTTTTAGTGCTCCCTTTCCTCTTCTCGTCTCAAGCATTTATGGAAGCAAACGGTTGAAAAAGATGAAAGGTTTTTTTTAGGGTTTTTAGGTAAATGGTTCATTAAGAGCTTTTTGGGAATCATTAATGACTACTACATGTGAAACTCGTATGAATTATGAATGTTTTTTTTTATCAATTACTAAATCTTTTTTATCAAATAATTCTTGAAAAGCTAGACTAGGCTTCTAATAAGAATTTTTTAGGCCTCATTTCTAGGAAATTTATATATTAAGACTCTATAGCATAACATAGTTTTCCTAATTTAAATAACTATTATATTTAAAGAATTGAGAATATTACACATATTAATGTGTCAAAATTTGAGCTTTTTTTTTTAATTTACAAGGATGATGATATACTTTGGGTCATTGGGATTTGGGTAGACCGTTAAAAACATTTTTATAATTATAATTATATGCAAGAGCTCCATTAGGAAAAAAAAAAAAAAAAATTGATAGCACAAGGAGTGTGTTGTGCCGCACACGTGTACGGTGCATATGATTGATCAGAAGTAAGTGTCGGGTGAAACAAATCTAAAGTAAATTGATAGCACAGTTAATGTGTTTTAAGCCGTACACGTTTACGGTGGAGATGATTAGTCAGAAGTGTCGGCATGTGTAAGAAATCCAACCGATGGCCCTTATGGATTTATCTCTGCCTTTCCTTCTCTGATCAACTCGCTTAACACGCAGTTTTCCTCTTTCTCTCTCTCTCCTCTCTTTACAATGGAAATTTTGAAACTTTGCTCAGGCTATGATGTTTTGGTTTATTTTATTTTGGGATTTTAGATTTTAGATTTTAGTTTTCATCTTGTTTTCTTGTGGAAGTTTGAAACCTTGCAGAGAGATTGCGGTGTATTGTTTATTTTATATATATTTTTGGATCGAGGGCTTTATAGATCTGATCTTTTTTTATCTGAGAATTTCTAAGTTTTTAAATTTATTAATTTTTTCTTTCTTTTTCAGGAGAAATTGGTGTTGAATTGGCCAGTATGGAAACATAGCAGATCTGGGATCAGTGGAACGGTTAAAACTTTGTAAAGTGGCATGGTACAGATCTGAATCTTAGGTTTAATGGAAAGTTGAAACGATGTAAAGATGTAGGTTTTGAGAGTATTTATTTATTTATTTGTTCTTTTTTTTTTTTTTGGAATTTTGATCTATATTTTCAATATTTATTTATTTATGTTGAAGTACTTTGATTTGAATTTCAGAAAGCTTTTTTTTTTTTTGTAGATCTTGTATGGATTTCAATATTATTTTCTGAAAGTTTCTAAAATTCCCAGGTTAGGTAGATATGATTATTATCTAATCTAGTGTGATTATCTTTTTCCCTAAGGTTTACACTTTGTTGTTGCTCTTCCGTAACAGGCTAAATTCCCAGTTCTCTTAAGAAAGTCATCATATTCAACCTTATGGTACAAGCCTGACACACACAATGTTCTCTACTCCTAAGGCATATGCGAAGATAGAATTCAACTGCCCTTGCTACTAACTCCCCTGAAGCAGATGTCCTTATTGTTAATGGATTACCTGAATGAATACGGTAGGCTGTTCAGAATTGCGGAAGGTTTCCTTTTGTTTTGTGAAATTTTACAATTGTTTTCTATTTGTCCGAGGGTTCTCTCTATAATTCCCAAGTGTATTTACTTGAATTCTTACAAAATTTATTTTGTTCAAAAATAGCTTACCATATTGTTCTTATTGTTTTATATATATCTTCCAGATTACTATGCTCCAGTGGCTGGTCTTTATTTTGGATAAACCACACTACTGATAGTGGTTTACAGGTATGTTATATTTTTTTGCTATTTAAATTTTTAGAACTTATGTTATATTGTGTCTTACATTCAGCTGACATGCAAAATCAACAATCAATTCACACACCCTGAACTGAATTCAATCCATTTCGTATCCAAATCCAGTTAATGGCTTAGACATCCATACCAAACTCCTAATCTAATTCAACGCATAGCCTTGGTTCACAAATTAAAATTTCATGCGATTTTCATTAGGGTCACATGTAAATTCTTCATTAAAAACTTAACAGAGAAAGCTTTGAACCAAGGCTAGATTTCCAGTTCTTAATTCCAAACAAAAATTTCTGGTTCTCCTTTTGCAATTCCGATTATGGTAAATCTTAAAATCCTCTGGGGCACGCCCAGGTTGTACAGTGGTGATCTTTCTCCTTGAATTAACCTTGCTGGAATTTTTATTTAATGAAAGTTTGGAGACCATGAAACCACAAATATTGAAATTTTAAGGCTGATCTCAGATTAAACCTCACTTCAAAGTTTACTTAGAAGTAGCTTTTCTTTTTAGTGCTTGAGCAACTTCTGCATTCTATAAGTTTTTGTTTGCACAGCTTCTTCACTAAAATTTTACTTCTGGAGCCCTTGAGTATCTTTCGTAAAGACATTCTTAAAGGCTTTGCTGAATTTTATTCACCCATTTCCAAAAGAAATCTGATGCCCTTTGTTGGGAAAAGGATGTCTTAGTTCAAAGGATTTTGACGAGTAATATGGTGACAAAATATAAATATCATTGTTATTGTTCTCATCTTCATTTTAGGACTGGATTGTATGTGTACTACTGGACCCATGCTTGTTGTCAAAATGAAAATTCACAAGATTTTAAATATGTTTATCTAATTATTTAGGTCCTTTTTGATTTGGACTTTAGATTCATTGGAGTCATCTTCCTGGTTGAATTCTAATGGTTCATGCCTCCATGATCTAATTCTAAGGTGTAGTTTGTCTAATTTTAATTTGTATAGCATTTCAATATTTCTTCTATATTTGTATCTCACAAAAAAAAAAAAAAAAAATCTCATCCCACACTTCTCTCTTCTCTCTTTCTCACCCTTTTGAGGAATGCTTAGGATTGAAAAGGGGGAAAAGTTGAAGGGTTTCATTATGGAAGAGGTAGAGGGCTGCATCCGGTAACACTTCAGAGAGGAGGGGTTTGATGTCCGTTGTGAAGGGAGTTGGAACTTTGTTGCAGTGAGAGGGTATATGGCAAAGTTGGATTGTCGGGCCAATGATGGAGGAAAGACCCAGAGGGTAGGAGGCTTTGTCAAATCTTGGAATATTTTGGCGGAGAAACCAAGTGATTTGGGGTTAATGGCGCTGTAAGAAGAGAAGCATCACATTGACAATGTTCTGGGGGGGGTAGATCTATGAGCATACTCTTGTTTGCTGAGGCTATGAACAAAGGACAGAGATACCCAAAAAGTATTTATCTGGGTGGATGGGGAAAAGTATCTTAGGGGTGGGGGCTGACCTTAGGGTCTATGAAGAACTATCCAGTTGAAGATGGAGGATGACTCCCTACCAAATCTCTGTAAAGGAGGTGGAATCGTAATCAGAGCTGAAAGGAGGTTGAGGGGGGATTTAAAGATAGCTTTTTAAAACAAGGTTCTCTTGTTGTTGGAGTTCGGCTACTGGAGATGTGCTGAGCCCTAGAGACTGGAAGAAGTTGTTTTAGGGAAGAGGTCTTGGATGAAATACCAGAGTCCAAAAACAGGTTGAGGAAGAGGAAAGATTTAGGAAGGATGCATGAATCAGAGTGGTAGGGTTGCCCTGCTCTGCATCTTTGGACTTGAGAGTTCTGATAGATCAAGATGTTTGTGTGGTTTTGTAGGCTGTAGATGGAAACCGGCTTTTATAACACAGCTCCTTTGGGAAGCATAAGCCCTAGTACAGTCAACATTCTGTTGGGGTCTTGAATTTAAATCTGTTGGGAACACTGCTGCCACCATGGTTTGTGGTGGTGGGTGTGGTTGTATCATGCAAAGTTTAGCCATGCTTCTGGAAAGAAGGCATATCTTTGCAGGTAAGCATCTTACAATGCGAAGCAGAGAATTCAGCCAAACAAAAACACATGTTTATTCTACTCTATAGAATCTTCTATCATTTTTATTTACCAGTTCCTACAGAAAGCAACCATCAATAGCATATTTCATTTTGTAATATCAATAGAGCTATCAAAATATCAGTAGGGCCATCCTACTATAATACTAAGTGCATCTACAAAATGTATCAATAGATCAACCAAAATATCAGTACGGCATCCTACTATAATACCAAATGCATCAACAAAATGTATCAATAGATCAACCAAAATATCAGTAGGGCTTCCTACTATAAAATGCATCAACAAAATGTATCAATAGTTCAACCAAAATATCAGTAGAGCAACCAAAATATGGTCATCCTGCTAGACCAAATGCATCAACCAAATGTGTCAACAGAGCAACCAAAATATCAGTAGGTCATCCTACTAGACCAAATGCATCAACCAAATGTATCAACAGAGCAACCAAAATATCAGTAGGTCATTCTACTAGACCAGTGCATCAATAGGGCAACCAAAACTTCAGTCGGTCATCTTATTAAGCCAAACGCATCATTGGGTAACCTTGTGTATCTTACTCTGCGGCTGGGGCGGCGGCAGGGCCTCCACCAGGGGCAGCAGCAGGGCCTTCCACCAGAAGCAGCAGCACCAGGGGCAGCAGCACGGGCCCTCTCCAACCCTTGCCTCCCGGGCAACCCTTGCTCTATCCGCAGCACGGCGATTCAGCTCTTTAATTGCCGGGTCAACAGGACCTTTTGGTATCACGGATGTCAGTTTCTGACGCTTTTTCCTGTAAATGTATTGGAAAAATAATTTCAGATTCTTTTTTCTGTAAGGAAGATTGTATTGGTATTCTCGTAAACTCAAGGATGTATTGGAAAAAATAAACTTACATAGCTTTGGAGCCATTGAAGATTCAGGAAAGAAATTGATTATCTGCAAACATTGCAAATGTAATAAAAATACAATAATAATTCCTTGAGTCTCTTCATGCGTAATTATAACTAAGTTAACAACAATGAAGACTAATCGTAGATGATTATTAGCATATTGAAATCCAAAAAATACTGAATCGATTCAGCGAGTTTTTCTGACCTCTATCTTCTTCGTCTTTGGGAGGAGAAGAATCAGAGATTTACCCTAATCCTCCTGAGGAAGATAACTTTACCTCTTCCCTCCCTTCCGACACTTGTCATCCTTTAAGTACAGTACAATGAATTTACAATCCTTTTGCCCTCTCTCACCCTTTGTCCGACCTTTACAGTATAATTGCCGCCCACCTTTTCGGCCGGCACACCATCCCATGCTAATTATTTAAAAATATATTTATTTAAATAATTTTATTAGAATGCCAAATTCTAAATATTATAAAAGTCTTAATTTAGCTTATACATGAAGTTATTTTGTATTTGGTAGAACCTTTCTTTCTTTTTTTTTTTTTTCTGAAAAGAAAAGAAAAAAAAATGCTATGATACCAATGATGTAATCATTTTAATTTTGACTGCAATCTCGTTCGAAAATCGAAGTCGAAGAATTATGCATGGGTATATCTAAATTAAACAATAAGCTAAAGGTATCTAAATTAAACAATAAGCTAAAGGAAATGCTATGATACCAACAATACCATCATTAGTTTGAAATCGGGTGAGATGAGACTGTTTCCGGTTTAATTGTCAATCACCGTTTCGGTACGGTTCACTTTAAAGAACTGTTTTGTAATCAAATTAGATGAACAGTCAGTATGATCGTTTCACTGTCGTTCACCCCATATAATTGTTTTGTAATCAAATTGACATTAGACTGACCATGCGTGTTTAACCAACGAACTGATCAAATCGTTAATCATTGAAGCAATAGAATTAGAAAAAGAGAAATAAAGAAAAAAGAAAAAGGATGTGAGGAAGAAAGGGTAGGTGGCACTAGGAATGGTAACTGTTGCCATCGGCTCTGTCGAGCTCTACCGAAAAGCTCATTCGACTCGCCTCATGAGCCAAATTGCCAGAGTCGAGCCTTAATTTGTTGACAAATCTCTCACATTGGCTCAAATTTCCAAGCAGTTCTATTGAAGTTTCTAGCCGGGCCGTCGGGACTCATCCGTCGCTTGAACGAGGCTTCCACCTACGGTCTCCGGCCGGCAATTTCTACTTGTTTTAATTCTATTTCATAATTTTTCAGTTACAAGCTGTTTCAGTAGTGGAATTCTTCGTAATCCAGAAAGGAAAACAAATGTTGAAGGAGGTGGCTTTAACATCTTTAGCATCAATTGCTAAATCAACTGGGCGTAAAACAACCTATGTAAAATTATTTCCTTAATCGACGTATTTTGTTATCGATTGATTACTAAAAGTTAAAAAGTATGGATTGAGCTGAGGGATTGATTACAATACAAACTCACAGCCGGACGCTTCGAGCTCGAGGTTAAGCTCGAGCCTGCTCATGGAAACGAGTTTAATGAGCTCAAGCCGTCTTTAAAAATCAAGCCAAGCTTGAGCCCGATTTAAGCTTGTTCAAAAGCTCCTACTTCTAGCTCAGCTCGCTTGATAAATTAACAAGCCTACCTCGAATAAGAATCAAAGTTCGGTTCAGCACAAACTCTAGGTGGCACTTCATTACATAATAATAAACAAAGCGATTATTGTATACTCCGACAACATTATATAAGGTTTTGTTTTTAAAATTTTATGATTTATTGTTAAAATTTCTAAAAAAAAATTATGAATAGGAAAAGCTAAAATATTTAGCTTTTTTTTATTCGTAGTTTTTCCTTTCATCAAAATGTTAAAAATTTGGCTATCAGTCTTAATAAGAAAAGAGGGTTAGTAACATCTCACATGACAATCGGGGAGGAGTTTTTAACTAAGGGCTATTTCATCCTGAATTCGACCGCGAGTTTATTTTAATTTCCAAACTTATCATATTTAAAAAATTAAATGGGGTAGGACAGGTTGGCGGGGATGAGAAAAATTTTAAGCCCATGCCGTTTATATTTGATTTTTTGTTTTTATTTTTTATTTTTTATTTGTTTTATTTTTATTTTTATTATATTAAAATTAATATATTTAATAAAATTTAAAATATTATATAAATTATTTATTAAAAACATTCTAATTATTATTATTGTTTATATTAAAGCATAAAAATAAAATAATAAAAAATATATTTTTAAAATATAATCGGGACTGATAGGATTAGAATAACAATTCGATATTGACTTTGAACTCCGTCTTAGTTCGGTAAAATAAAACCAAAAATCCGTTAAAAACCTGACTATAGTTAAATCAAACCTGTCCCATTAAGGGCGGGGCGGGAACCCGAAATAATCCGTTTCATTGCCATCCATATTCATTACCCAATGTTAAAAAACAAACAACTTAATATTCAATGCTATTAAGTACTATTTATCATTAATCTCAAAAAAAGTTATATTCAACATTAAGTAAAAAAAAGGCCACATAAGTCAATATAATGAGTTTTGGACATAAATAGGTTATTTTTTTTTAAAAATTTATAAATATAGCTTGAAAATTAAAATAATGCTCCGCCTAGCGCTGCTTGAAACTACACTCCAGATAATACGATCGCAGATCGCTGAGTCAAGGAACTTAAAAGCTACAATGTCGCCACAAATATCATGCAGATATCGTTTTTTTTAAAATTTAGGGCGGACTCTTTCTCCATTTCTCTCCTTCTCTTGCTCTTCGATTTGCATCAAGCATGCCTTTTATACTCGATTTTATGCTTGCTTTCACCAATACTCTATTCCAATCAGTGCAGTTATCCTTCATAGCAGGTAACCTATTTCTCTTTCGATTATTACGGCTTTTTTTGCTGTTGGTAGAACCTATATTGAGATAGAGTAGATTATTGAATATTTTGGTTTTTGTATGTGAGGAGAGGAGATTTGTATTGAGTTTGCCTTTACTTGTTATTTGGGATGCCATTACTTTGTATTGGCCTTCCCACAAGAAGCCCTGGTAGTTTGGGAAAAGATGTTGCCTATTGTTGATGGTTGACGAAAATTTTGGCTAGGAAAAGACTATATACCTAGTGTATAATTATCATTATACTTTGGGTAGGAAGAGAATATATACCAAGTATACACATTTAATTATATATGGGCTTGTTTGGTTCTTGTTTTTAAAAACTATTATTGGGAACAGTTTTTGAAAACACAGATAATACCATTTTGGTGTTATCTAAAAAATGTTTTTATTATCTGAATTTAATGTTTTATGTGTTTTTATTATCATTATACTTTTTGTTTTCCTTGTTCTCTTTATTCTTCATAATAAAATAATAGTTTTCAAAAATCATAAATAGACGGGCCCTGATGTTTCTAAAATCAATATGTTGTTTCAGGCTTTGAGGGGCATGCTCATTGTTCAGGTCCAACCCATTGTTATTCTATATGTCTTGGCCTTAATTTTATCCTCATAGTAATACATTTTATTTAAATGTTTTTGGAGTCTTGGGAAAAATCCTGTCACACCTATTGAATTACAATGTTATTTTTTGCTTGTAAAATTATTATGAAACAAAAGAATAAAGAAAATGATTATTTTAAGATGCCATTATTCTGTATTGGGCTATTATGAGGGGCTTGGTTACTTGTAGCTTCTGGGTGAGAAGAAAGCTTGGGATTGGTCATTTGATATTAGGAATTTATTTGTGCTTAATTGGAAGACAGAAAATTTTTTTAGATTTGTACAATTTAGGGGAAGAAGAGGTATAATGTTTCAATGTTATTAGAGAAAATTATGCCTGGAATTCTGGAAGGCAATTAGAAATGTATAGGATGTTATTACAATAGATTTAGTTTCAAAGTGAGTTGGAAAAAATGGTAAATTTGAAAGGATGGGTTTAGGCACATTGGGTAATTAGTTCAAATTTTTTTTTGGGTAGTAAATGTGTTGGAGCATTGGGATTGGTGTGTTTGTTTTGTAAAACAATTATACGAGTAGGAACTCAAAAGATAGGGATTGGTGTGGCATTGGGATTGATGATGATATGAAGGTCTTTTCTTTTTCCAACCTATCAATCCAATTGCATTGTTGGTTTCTTTCCAAACTTGTAAATTTTAGTGTGCCTTCTTATGAATGTCATTTGTTAATAATATGAATGACATTTTGTGTCGGTAAATAATGTGAATTCTACAATTTCATAATATGTTTTTATAATGGAAAAACTATGAGGACTAAAATAGATGTGAATTATGTTGGGAACAAAGCTGTTATCATAGCTTTCATTGCACGGCCAGATTGCATATATGATCACTTGTTAACTATGATATTCGTGGACATGTATTGATAGTCCTCAATGGTAAGTATCCTTTAAAAAGTGGAAATAGGTTCCAACCTTGTCTAATATGAGATGATAATAGTGTGTACCGAATGTTGAAATTGGTTAGCACAACTCTAATGGAGGAAATTCAATTGTATCTTGAGCTAGTGTGATTTAAGCCACAAGTTAATCAATTGGTGGGTATTTATATAGATTTATTACTTTGAGGAAATGATAATGTTGAGAAATTGACTATGAGTGTAGCCTAGTAGCGCTCGCTTGTCAGAATTGGATAGATGTGGAAGTAAATGAAGATGATGAAGACTGTGGAAGATGAAGAAGGTAATGATGAAAGCAGGAGATGGAGATATTCTAATGGACATGTTTCGTTCTTCTTAACTTTTCACCAGTTATGGAGAATGATTATGGAGATATGTCTCTATGTATGTTAAAAGCTGTGATGTCTCAACAACCCATATCCCGAGAGGACCTAAAGAGTCATCCCTTGTTCAAGATCACTTAGCGCCATCACCTCGGTTTGAAAACGTTAAAACTTTGATAATGCTGTTTGCGATCAATTCCATGTGAACCATAAATTACTAGAAACGAAGTGGAGAATTTGTAGTTGACCAGGTTTTTACTTCAAAGGTTGTTTTGCAAGATGTCATAAGTTGTACTCTATTAAAAGACACCAATAGTATGTGGTTGTTGCATCTTCAAAAAAAATTGCTAGTGTTAAGATGTAAGAAGGCCGAAGAGTGTCAATGTCCATGGAAGCTTCATGCTATGTTTATGAAAGATACATCTTTCATTGCAATCAATAAGTATAAAGGTCTACATACTTGTAAGTCAATCCTGCTTGAATCTGACTATCAACAATTAGGACTCCTACTTGATTGCTGCTCATATCAAGGCAATGATTAAGGTATAGTTCTACTTGTCAATAGTTGTTATTCAAGTAATGCTATGGGAGAAATTTGGATATAAAATATCGCATAAGAAGGCATTGCTGGAAAACATAGCAATTTACTAACTTTATTTGCAAACTTTTATAAGTCATATGTAGAGCTACCACGCTTCTTCATGGCCTAGAGCATGCAAATTGTGGATGTGTTGTAACTTGGAAAACATTTGAAAGTAGTATGCTAAACACCGAGATATTTCAACACGTTTTCTGGACATTTCATGCATCTATTGAAGGATTAAATCATGTTGGCCCGTATTAAGTATTGATGGTACACATTTGTATGAGAAGTATAGAGGCACATTAATGATTGCCATTAGGTGTGATGGAAATAATCAGTTGTTTCCACTAGCATTTGCTAGTGGATTCTCTAAGGCATGTTTTTTCATGGCCTTAGAGCAGTAAATCGTGGCGTTGTAACTCGAAAACATGAAAGTAGTATAAACACCGGAAGCATGTTAACACGTCATGCTTACGCATCTATTAGCGATTCAATCATTGTTGGCCTCGTATTACATTGATGGTACACATTTGTATGTGGAGTATAAAGGCACGTTAATGATTGTAATTAGTGTGATGGAAATAATCGCTGTTTCCACTAGCATCTTCCTATTACAGAAGGAGAGAATATTGATAACTGAGGATGGTTCTTGGCATGTATTAAAAATAGAGTAACTCAATAGAGGGGACTTTATGTTATATCTAATGTACATCCGCATTATGGCAAAGAATGACTGATTGTTAATAACCATATGCCTATTATAGGATTTGCATGCATCATCTTGTTAGCAATTTTATGATTCGATTCAAGATAAAATCTTAAAGAATTTGGTATGTTGAGCCGTTTTAGCAACCAAAGTTAGAAAATTCAATAAGCACATGGACAATTAGGACTTAATTTGGAAGAACAATTTATGGTGAACCTCTCGAGAAATGGACATTTTCACATGATGGAGGCCTAAGATATGAGATAATGACTACAAACATATATATCAAAGCCAACAAGTTCTTAAAGGAGCTTGGAGCTTACCCATAACTGCATTGATTCAATTGACATTTTTTCGGCTCAATATTTACTTTGTTGCAAGAAGGGAATAAGGTGCTAACGGATTGACATCGGATGAGCATTACACTCCATATGTTGATGCTAAGATTAAGGCATGTGTGGTTAAGGCTGGATCATTTGAAATTGTTCTTTACGATAATATTCAGGAACGATTTCATGTGAAGTCAAGGAGTGGTCAAACACACCGCCTCAACTTACATGATCATAAATGCATGTGTGGTAAGACACTTATATATGGATTTCTATGTATCGACGTATTACACGACGTTTGATCGCACCACCACTCTATAGGGATCAAATGGGGTATCATAATACAGCCGCATCATCCTATTTGTTGGTAAGTAAGAGTCTTTAAATTCTCAATTATTTTTCAAATTTTAATGAATGGATAATAAATTTACTATTGTTTGGTTTGTTTTTTTAGATCTTTGGGATGGTTGACATTGTTAGCAGATCTCGTGGGGCTACCTCAGGCTTGGTGGTCGACATTCATCATATTGTTATATCAGTTTTACGCATTATTGGAGAGGCAATGCATTTATGCACACGATGAGGAGACATCTTACGTTATATGGACCATCCATCAGACCTCCGATGTCATCCATTGCAGTTAGGATGCAGCCGATCTGAGGTTAGGGAGAGGGAGAGGTGGTGGGCGAGGTCATGGTCGAGTTGGTGAGCGAGGTGTGGTCATGCTGCTGGTCGTTCTACACATGAGACGATATTGCTGCCACCATCTACATCGTTTACCCCATTTGCAGTTGAGACTTCCACACCTACCAAGACTTCCATACCACTCAAGACTTTCGCTTCACATGTCATCCCTGTCATCCCACCATTATCACGACCTTACCATCACTTGCATTGTTTCAATGATAAAGCACTACGCTACTGAATTGCTTCGTAGTTATTACATGCCCACCTAGACAACCTCGCTCCACGCACACCGCCGAATGCTCCTCCATCAATCATTTCGCATCGCACACGCCTTTGCCAAATCATCTTAATAAGGTGATTCTGCACGTCATAAAATAAAGACAAAACCTTCATCATGTGGGACTCATTGATATCTATTTATATATGTATTACATTGTGTATATATTTATATGACTTAGTAGTTTGTATATGAAATCAAAATTTGTCGTGTAATGAATTGGTTGTAATTTAGATGTAATTGGTTGTAATGCAAGTGTAATGAATTAGTTGTAATTTGGATGCAAGTGGGTCAATTTGGATGAAATGGTTGTAATACATGTGTAATTGGTTGTAATTTGGATAGTGGGTTATAATTTCAAATCAACATTTTTTAGGAAAATACTAATGTCCCAATCACTAACTACGACATTGAGTTTTTTTTCCAAGTGAATGTCGCAGTCATTGAAAACGACATTGTAATTTTTAAACTTTAATGCTGTAGTCAATGACTGTGCTATTGATGATGTGTATGCCGACATAGCCCAAACGCATTAAATTGGACATTATTTTTGTTTTCAACCTATATTTATAATTTTTTTCTAAATAATCTATTTATGTACAAAACTCCAATATAATGCATGTGGGTCTTGCAGATTTGTGTGATATCTAGGATTAGGGAGTGAAATTCTATATGAATTTTGCATTCCTTCATTAATTTTCTCTTCAACGATTATAAGATCAATTTTGTAACCTTCTTTGGTCCTTAACCCTACCATGTTATACTGGGATTTATAACTAGAAAGTTTCTTTATTCTTTTACTAATAGAAAGTTTGAAAAAAAAATGACAATAATACGTGATATTATTAGAAAAATGGGTAAAATATAGTATTTATAGTATTTATAAAGCAAAAATATAGAAGCAGCACTCCTATATTAATATGAGAAATATATTGAATTAGCCAACTCAAATTGGAATTGTCAAGTCACCTATGATTATTTAGTCTAAGCATTAATTCATTTTATTTTGATCCAAACCAATTAATTTAGTTTGTTCCTCGTAACACCTTTTATTGCGGCAGTGATTGAAAACTCAGATATTCTGATTTCAGAAAATGGTACAGAAATGTAAGAGAGAGAGAGAGAGAGAGAGAGAGAGAGAGAGAGAGTGGGATGTAGACAGAGGTTAGAGAGTCTGTAGCATGCCATAACTTGGAGCATGTAAGTGTATGTAGGGTTGGTTGAAAGATCAATAAAATTCCTCTCTCTCTTACATTCTTTACCATTTTTTGATACTTCGTTTGCTATGTTCTTGTTTTTCTGCCAAACTGCACCAACACACCCAAACTAGATCTATCTATTACAGCTTTTATGAATTGGATCGAGTCGCTAATTTGGTACCTTATCTCTAAGATCATTTAAAGGTATTTGAAACAGTAACTATCCATGCATGATAATTTTAAGGTATTTGAAATATAGTATAAGTAAGAACAATTATTTAGGAGGAAAACTTAAAATGCTAAATAAATACAATTCATATGAGTGATTCTATTCCTCATTTTATTGAATAATATAGCTGATGGTAATAATTTTGCTTTTATTCTCTTGTCATGAGATTTTAGGAATCATCAATCAAGTTTTTTTTTTTTCTCCAAGAAAGTAATAATATTTTGAAAAATATCTCCATTATTTTTTAAAATAAAAAAAGAAAGGAAAATAGAAAGTACCGACAAAATTTAGTAAGATGGGAGTTTTTTTTTTTGACAGAAAGCAAGATGGGAGTTTGTTTCTTTACTTTTTGAATTGTTGAATACTTTGCCTTTTAAAAACAAATTATAGATGATAATCTTACCCATTATAATTATAATTATAATTTTTTTCCTTGTAAAACATCTATCCAAATAACTTCACAATCGGAGATATTAATAGTCAATCTTTATATAGCATGTCCTCAAATATTTGAGAAGAAAAACATTAAGTTATGGAATATATATGTCATTCTTGGTATTTGATTTTGCAGTATATCATCATTTTGTATATATATAACCTTATTATGCAATTTATAACCTTTTCTCATTACTAGTGTTTAGACCTTACTTATTATTTTTATTATTTTGATGGTGGGTGAGACTAATAGTAACACTTACAACTTAGTTATTCAAGACCTCCTCTCATACCTCAATCACATCTTTGGCTTGTTTTTTTTATCATGGGAAACGTAAACAAAAACAAACCTTCTACAATATACTTGAAAGTCGTTATTACATCAAAATAGTTTTTGAGATGCGAAATAAACTTATATATTGTTCTTGTCACGTATGATTGTTGTTAAAGGATTTGGACACATATGATTATTATTTCATAAATCCTCGTTCAATGAAGAATATTCAACTTCCACAAACACATATGAGGATAAAATCATACATTCCATTATGTCCAAACAAAGCCCCAAGTTGTTTTGACTTCATTTGTGAGGGTAATTTTTTTCTCATTTGGTTTAGTTTCGAAAATAAATATGTAAATCATGATATTGAGTTGAAAGATGAAAATGACAAGATAGAAGTGACAATTCGTTATGAGAGACGGGTATATTGATTAACGTGTCATGGTATGAAGTTTGTAGTGAAGAACGATTACAATGGCTCACCAATACAATTTGAAAATTCAATCATTGAAGAGAGCTTTCGACAATCTCTATGACACATCTCTCTACCTTCTAAAACTTAAATGGTCACATCACGCGATGAATTTATTGGTAGTTATTCAAACTTATTTACATTTTTCTTATATGTCTTATACATATGGTAGAGTTTGACTTTCAAAAAATTTTTGATCCGATTTTACAAAAAGGATGTGGGAAGTAACATCGATAATAGAATAATATTTTTATCTTCACATAATGAGTATGACAAGTGTTGTCTCGTTATTGAGGATGAGAGTGTAGGATTAACAGTAATTGCATCTACTTTTCTAAAAAAGCATGTCTTTTTATTTCGACTTGCGTCTTTTTATTTATGACTTAAAAAGATCCTAGCATTTTTAGTGTTTCTACTTTGTCTTGAGCAGATGTTATTCTTTTCGGTCTTAGGTTGAATTGATTTAAAGGATATTATTTTTATTAGTTGAATATTGGGTTGAATTTTGATTTTTTTGATGATATTATTTTCCATTAGTGGGATATTAGGTTGAATTTTTAATTTTTTGAGAATATTATGTTCTATTACTTAATTATCCACGCTGAGAGTAAAAGTGGTACTAAGAGTATATTTGGAGGAAAAGTGTTTATAGCCCTAGCCTATAAACACTTTAAAAAAAAACTGTCAAACGGGTACTAAGGTATGCCTATCATAACCGTTGGTCAATTATAAATTATGTTTTTTATAAACAATTAAAAAAAATGTTAGGATATGCATATAATTCATTATCCATTTGGAAAACAAACCTTTTATTCAGAAATAACCTAAAATAAACTTAAAGGAAAAATTGAAAAATATTACTACTTTTTTTTTAAAATGGATAATTCTATTAATTCGATCAATACAACAACGCATTCACATCCAACAATGACCGAAATACTCTAATATCTCTGCATCCGAATAACGACGAACAAGATTAGATCCGATTTAATTGTCACATCAAACTTTGTCATCTCAATTGTCAATGCGAAAACAGTTAACAATTGGCAACACAACTATCTGCTATAACAAGTCAATGACAAAACACGTCACAACAAGTCGGCGACAAAACACCCTGCAACAGGTCAATGATAAACAACATGAAAAAACAAAGCAAAAATAGCGCAAACCTGGGACGATGCGTAAGAAAACCACTTTATTGTAAAATAAACCTAGATTTGAGGGAAGAAAATGATGGAATAAGTGACAGCTAAGAATCGACAAAACACCTATATCTCAGCAACAAGGGCCTGAACGAGATATATAACAAAGAGAAGGGTGGTTAGGGTTTCCAAAGATGAGCAACTAAAAAATATTACTATTTTTTGGGCAACTAAGCACTTTGTTACAACCGTAATTTATTGGGACTCAGAACACCCCCAAATTATACTTTAGTAGTTTATTACAATTTAGAGGTATAATAAAAGTAAAATTTGTATTTTTCAAAAATTTAAGTGCTAAATATGAAAAATGATATAACCGGGATTTTTAAAGAAGTAAAGGTGATAATGGTAAAATGTCAAATTAGGACTAAGAGCTTCACAAGCTAAAAGATTATTTGTTATTATAGAATTTGAATAAGTTAACTTCCAAATTAATCGGAATTGGAGGCCTAAACAAAGGCCAAATAGTGAAAGCAAAGAGGTAAAGCCAAACATGGCCTTGTGAGATAGGGGAGTTCTCATTTTCTCACTTTGGGGATTAGGCAATGTTGAGGAAGAAGAAGCCAAGTTTGGTTTGCTTTCTCTCCATCTTTTGAGTTCCATTTGATCAAGTAAAGGAAGAAGGAAGAAGGAAGAAGGAAGAATGAGAAGAGAAAAAGGAAGAGAAAAGCTAAAAAAGAAAGCTTTGAAGCTTTAAGGTTAGGAAAAACCCTAACTCTCCACATCTTTGATTTTTGGTTGGTTTGAGGTTGTTTTGATGGTACTTTGGGTTGTTTTGGAAGTGTTTATGGTTAAAGACCAAGAAGTGTAAAAAGAGATGCATAGGTTTTAAGGGATTTGTTGTCAAAAGTCTTCCTAAAACCCCTGTTTTGTGTTTTGGCCATAACTTGGCCTACAAATCTCTAAATTGGATGATTCCAATTGGAGATGGTGCGTAAGACTTATGGCTGAAAATGTATAGAAGAAACAGAGACCCCTAAATCACCCAAAAGAGCAAGAATTTTGGTGTTTCAGAGATGAACCAAAATAGAGTTGAAAATAGGAAATTTCGAGTTGTGTCGTGTGGTTTTGTGTTTTATCATAACTTGGCCATTAGATTCCAAATTGAGTTATTCTAATTTTGTGTAATCTATACTTTTTTAGAATAACCATCAAGAAGAAAGTGTAATCAAATTTGGCCCCTATGGTGCCTAGAAAATTCTGGTGAACTTAAAGGTAAGCTTCTGGGTTTATCCTCTGATTTTGGTACAGTCTTGGTGTTTGGGTTATAAGTTGCGTTTTACTCATCAAAATTGAGTGTTTCAAACTTTTGTATAAGACACACCCCACCCTTCCAAATGCAAAGCTGTCACTCCACAAAAATTCCCAAATTGCTACCTCAACAACTCGAAACTCCCGTGGAAGCGGTCGTATTGTTTACAACTATAAAAATTTTCTTTTATCTTTCAACTTATAGGATTTGGTAAATCTTAACAAAGAAAAAACTTTGAAGATGACTACGTGATATAGTATAATTCCAAATCCTGTATACATTCAATTTACACTATATCTAAATATGGCAACCAACATCCAACATATTCTCATCATTCTAAACTATGTAGATACATATGTTCCATATACAAGTTCAAGGTATGTTCTTACAAAATATAATTAATACACAACACTTATACTAATGTCAGGACAAATCCTATCAGGTCTACATTCTGCGACTATGACCGAAAATAGTTTTTAAAATAGAAAATAATGAGCTAAATGAGCCTGAGTGTATGCTTATAAAAATGTTTTGCTTTTCTAAAATACATCTCAAAATGTAAAACTCTCTTTACAATTATTTTCCGTAAACTTTACTGCTTTGCTTGCTTTTAAAAGTTTCTAAAACTTTTCTTTGTTTGCTTTGCCTTTGTATTTGTTTGCTTTCAAAGTTTCTAAACTTTTCTTGCTTGCCGTTTTTGTACTGTTGCTTAGAAGTTTATAAAACTTTAAAATCTTTCTTGCTTGCTTTATCTTGTTTGAAAAGTTTCTAAAACCTTTCACAAACATTTGCTTTAAAAGTTCTCAAGACTTTTCATAAAAATGGGAGCTTATTTCAATCCACATGCTTTGAAAATAAAACCCACTCGAGTTTGGCTCAACCGATCGCCAAATCTGTCAGAGCCCGGGCTCAAACCGTTTGCTTTAAAACTCTCCTAAGCTCGCACGGGGAACCAATGGTTGATTTTTCAAAACAATATATCATGCTTATAAAACATCAACCACTGGAGGCCTATTTTTGCTTTTTGCTATACCCTAGTGAGTCAATGAACCTGCGGCTCAACCGTGTCTGGAAGGACTCAGTCCGCATCACCTTTTCCGGTGAATATGGTGGAATTGACCTTGTGTCGCCATCACCATAATTTTAGTTAACTGCTAACCCTATATACCTTGCACGCGCTACTCGCTTCCTTTAAATGCCATGATGCATGACCTAAGTTTGTCGACTGTGCAACCACAATGCATATGATATCCTAACACCCACCGTGCACGTATGGAATACCGACCTAGCTTGCTTGCTTAGAACTAGGGAAGGCCTGTTTTCGCAAATTATTTCTTTTTGCTTGCTTGCTTGCTTACTTGCTCTTTGAAAAATGGTTTAATTATTCAAAACCATTTGCTTACTTGCTTGCTTGCTTGAACAATGGTTTAATTATTCAAAAACCATTTACTTACTTGCTTGTTTACTGAAAACATTTAATAATTCAAAAACCATTTGCTTACTTTTCATATATGGTTTAAAATCAAACCATTTACTTGCTTTTCAAATATGGTTTACAACCAAAACCATTAAATACCAGCATAAAACAGTTTATAATATAACACACTAGTAGTATTTGAAAATGGTTTAGGAACACTCACCCTTTGTTTCCCCAAACTCGAAAGTGCACAACCACTACTTTGTCTCCTTTGCTTTTAACCTACATACTCAAACGAATACGGCAACGTATTAATCCCCTACGTATAGCGTATAAACTTAACGTACTTCACACGTAAGTCACTTTAAGGTCACACAACATTCATATAAAGTCAAATTAACAATTTACCCTTGAGCACTAAAAGTCCATAACAAAAAAACCACTCATTTTGGATAACCTTTTTCCAACAATACTCTATGGACTTTATTACCCAAAATTATTCAAAAGATCTTCAAAATGAGGCGAAACTCTCCAGATCAGTCCTTTATATATCCAATGACATCTCTTTTAAATTTCAATGAAAATTCCTTCTAAGTCTCTCAACCACATAACACAAGTTACAAATATTGCTTTTTGATTCCAAACTCACTGAATCACCGTTATCCTTGATTTCTAGGATCTTAACTCCATAAATTGGAAATGGTTTCTTCACTCATTTGAAGTTATGATTCTAATGTTTCTTCTCCAATTGGAATCACCCAATTTGGATCACCAAAACTCAAGTTATTGTATTTTACATCTAGATGACTCAATTTGGCAGAACAGAATCTGCACATAGCTCCACTCCTTTGAAAAATTTTATGGGCACTTTGGCTTATAATTTCTGTATGAACTCCTTCAGATAACTTATTCCCTAGAAGTCTATTTTTACCCATACAATTTGAATCACTCAATTTGGATGAGTGAAACTCCACTTATGGCCAAAACACTACAACCATACCCAAAACAGAGCATAATCAGTGAGCTACACGAGCTCACCTTTCAGTCCGTATTTGGGAGCCTTAGAGATACAATTTACTCTTGGTCCCTTCTATACATTTGTATACCTATCTCTTGTGGTTATTTACCAATTAGAATCAATTCATTTGGATGATTCTAACTAATTCTATAGCCAAAACAAAAACAGGGGTTTTGGCTGTAAATTTTGATGTTAATTCCTTTAAAACCCAACATTCCTCCTTTTACAACAATTCCTCAAAAAAAAAAAAAAACCAACATAATTCATCCAAAACAACTTCACAATACTTGAACTGTGATTTGAAACTCATAAATCAAACCCTAGGTAAAAAA
The DNA here is from genome assembly GCA_016808115.1 of Tetrastigma voinierianum. NCBI lineage: Eukaryota > Viridiplantae > Streptophyta > Magnoliopsida > Vitales > Vitaceae > Tetrastigma > Tetrastigma voinierianum. Next base: position 7,461 of record JAEQBH010001945.1, on the reverse strand, counting down.
CTTATGAATTCAACCCAAAATCCTGTAACTCCAACAAAAACCATATAAATAAGAGGATTCCATGTTTATTGTATACTAATTAAGGTTTTACCCACATGAATTCAATGAAAAATCTAGGATTTGGGTGATCTCTTCCAAAATCCTAGACAAGGAGGAAAACAATCTCCATAAAATTCATACTAAAAAGCCCTAGACATCAAAATACACTTAATTCCAAGACAAACATACCTCGAGATCTCGATTTCTTCTTCTCCTCCTTCTTCTTCCTCTTCTCTTCCTCCCTTTAGCCTCTTCTCCTTAGAACCGTGAAGCCTTAGGGCCAAAATATGAGACCAATTGAGCTGGCTTATGTCTCCCTCTATTAATATGCAAACTTTGCCTGTAAATTATAAATTTAGTCCTCATCTCTAATTTTTCAATTGTAACTTATGCTATTTGTATTGTGGCCCATCTCTACACTTAATGATTTTCATATTCATGTCCTATTTGCTAAATGACAATTGTACCCTTGTTCTCATACACAAATCCTGGGTTCCATAAACTTTCATTTCCTACTTTAGTCTCCAAAATACTACTATGTGACACTTGGTACTCTTATACACCCCTACAGTATCATGTACTGTACACTCTGACGGGTGTTACAAACTCCCTCCTGGGGAATGATTTCATTCCCGAAATGAATAAACTAAACTCCAAAAGAGCGGAGCGAAATTACCATCTCGGAAAATAAGGAGGGTACCGACGGCGCCTGAGCCTCGGGGGGCTCAAGTAGCCGCCTACCTCATGATTCTTCTATAGTACTTTAACTAAAGGGATTACTTTACTCCTCAACACCTGTTCTTTGCGATCTACAATTTGCACAGGTATCTCCTCATAAGTCAAGTTCTCCTTTAACTGCACTGGTTGCTCTCTCAACACATGTGAAGGATCTGGGATATATTTCCTCAACATCGACACATGGAAATTATCATGAATCCTTGATAACTCTGGGGGTAACTTCAATTTGTAAGCTACTGGTCCCACTTTGCTCACGATCTCATAAGGTCCAATATACCTCGAACTAAGCTTGCCTTGTTTCCCAAATCTCAACACACCTTTCCAAGGTGAAATCTTCAAAAAGACTTGGTCTCCTATCTCGAATTGCAAGTCTCTACGACGGTTGTTCGCATAACTTTTCTGTCTATCTCTTGCTATCTTCAAGTTATCAATTTTAACAACTTTTGCTTTCCGAAGGATCTCAGACTAGTTCAGTGGCCTAAATTAGTCTTCTCTCACCAACTTCATCCCAAAGCACAATCGGGAGTCCTACATTTCCTACCATTATAGTGCCTCTAAATGGCTTCATATCTATACCGGTTCGATAGCTGGCTGAGGTTGCAGTAAACTTCATTAAGGCTAAGTGAGTATCCCAACTTCCTTGAATTCCATCACACAAGCCTCGCATATCCTCTAACGTCGAATACCTCTCCACTCGCATCCGTCTGAGGGATGAAATGCCAGGCTAAACAGGCGAGTACCTAACGTTGTTTGCAAATCCAGCTAAAACCGATGTGAACCTGTGGTCTCGACCACACTATCAAACCGAACCCCATGAAGTCTCACTATTTCGTCCACATACAACTTGGACAACTTTTCTAAAGAATCTTCAACATTAATCGGTAGAAATGAGTGTATTTCACAATCGATCAACTATCACCCATATAAGATCAAGGTTGTTTCGAAGTCCGTGGAAGACTCCGCCAAGAAAATCCATAAGAATCTTTTCCCATTTCCACCGAATAGGGTGGAACCTAGATCTTCCCCTCGCGGGCTCCGATGCTCGCTTCACCTGATGTGTTAGGCACTGAAACGAAACTCAGCGATCTCTTCTTCATCCCATTCCACCGCAATGTTCTTTCAAAGTCTTGTACATCTTGGTACTACCCGATGCATAACATACGTAGATGAATGTAAGTTTCTTCCATAATGTCTCTTCAGCCCGCCATACTCCGCACACATTCTTTGTCCTTTCACTCATCATACCGTCATCCTAATCCGAAACTCCGCTCTTTCCTTTTCTATCTCTTCCTTGCTTAACTATCCGTGGATCCCGACCGCCTCTACTAGAACTGATCCACTAGGAGAGGTCTAACATGAAATGGCTAACAAGGCTCTCGAATCCTCAACCTCCAATATCAATTTCTAAAGCTCTCGACCCACCAATAATGGAAGATAACTGATCTCATGTGAACAAAGAACTCTCTCGGTCACCTACCAAGGCATCCGCTACGACATTAGCTTTTCCCGGATGGTACTGGAGCAGTACGTAGTCTTTAATCACCAACTCAAGCCATCTTTGTCTCAAGGTTTAACTCTTTTTGGGTGAAAATATATTGAAGACTTTTGTGATCTGTAAAGATCCTACAAGGAACACCATATAAGTAATGTCTCCAAATTTTCAAAGCAAACACGACTGCTGCTAGCTCTAAGTCGTGTGTCGGGTAATTCTCCTCATGCTTCTTTAACTGTCTATAGGCATATGCAATCACCCTATTATTCTGCATTAAAACACAACCAAGGCCTTGCCGTGAAGCATCACTATAAACCACAAACCCATCTCTCCCATTGGGCAAAGCTAGAACTGGAGCTGAAGTTAACCTACCCTTCAACTCCTTGAAACTCTGCTGGCATGCATCTACCCAATCATACTTGACATCTTTTCTTGTCGCCTTGACCACGGCTTCATATTTTAGAACCCTCAACAAACTTCCCAGACACCTGCTAAACCAAGGAAGCTTCGAATTCTCGACACATTCTTTGGCGGTTTCCAATTTACCATAGCTTCTATTTTCTGGGGATCCACACTCACCCCCCTCAACTAAGATCACATGACCTAGGAATGCCACCCTATCGGGCCAAACCGACACTCGTCAACTTAGCATACAACCGTCACTCTCTTGTGTGGTCCCATCACAATCCTCGTGTGCTCAATGTTCCTCTGAACTACCTGAATACACAAGGATATCATCGATAAAAACTATGACGAACCTATCCAAATACGGCTGGAATACCAGGTTCATCAAATCCATAAACGCTGCCGGAGCATTAGTCAAACCAAATGGCATCACCAGAAACTCATAATGTCCGTAGCGTGTCCTGAATGCAGTCTTAGGAACATCACTCGCACCTCAATCGATGATACCCCGTCTCAAGTCTATCTTGGAGTATACTGACCCTTGGAGTTGATCGAATTAACTCATCGATCCTAGGGAGTGGATACTATCAGGATGGTAACTCGTTCACCGTCTCAGAATCTATACACAACCAAGAACTCCCATCTTGAGAACCGGAGCTCCCCATGGGGATATGCTCGGCCGAATGAACTTTACTCAATAATTTAACCGAAGCCTGCACTCTCAACTCTCATAGAGCCATCCTATATGGAGGAATGTGAAAATGGGCTCTCGGGCCCCTCGATCAAATCACGTAAACCCACCTCTATCCGAGGTAAGCCCGCAATATCATCCGGGAATACATCCGAAACTCTAACAACCGGAATCTCATCCACTAGAGTCCCTCCTTCTCTCTGCCTCCTCCACCACATAAGCTGATAACCCCGACAACCCTTGCGTAGCATTCTCTGGCACGCCATAGCGGAGGATCATATTGGAAGATAACTTTCACGCAGATTCTCGAGCTTTACCTCCAATTTCCCTGGTCTATGCAACTTTACTTCCTTTTTATAACAATCTAATGTGGCTCTATGGCGAGATAACCAATCCATACCGAGAACCACATCAAAGTCCCTCATATCTAAGGCTACAAGATCCGCTGGGAACTCCTGTCCCCCAATCAAAACTCTACTATCTCTGACTACTGCCTGGAGGAATAATCTGAGACTTCAACCGGCGGAAACTCTCATACGACTCTACTGGCCGGGTCTCTATCCGAAGCGATCGAAGAATGGCTTAGATGTAAAATGAATGCGTGGCCCCGGGTCCACTAATGCATATGCATCATGATCATGATAGAAATAATACAAGATCACATCCGAGTCGCATCCGCATCTTGTCAGTCACAAAGATAAACTCGTCCGAGCGCGGGCCTCCGTTTGCATCCTCGGGGGGGCACTACCTCCGCCTACCATGACCAATTTACCGCGTCGAGACCGGGCCCCTCCGTCAGGGAAACCTCCGAAGACCTGGAGTGCTCATCTCGGTGTGGGGGTAGCCAGGCTAGCCACCGATGTCTCGCACCAATCAACCAGGCACTCCCTAATGAAACGGCCTTCCCGGCTGGAAACACCCCGTATGAATCTCCCACACTCCCCATGGTGTCGCTTTCTGAACATTATACAGACAGATAGACGACGCCTGGTGCCATCAAGTAGCAACTGGGCCTCACCGATCCCTTAATTAGAGATAGCTCCTCGACCTGCACCTCGACCTCTATAACCTCTGCCCTTGTTCCTCTTTCTGTTGTACTGTCCTGAGCTTTGTTGGGAAGTGCCTGGTGCACTTCTCTTACTCTTACTTTCCGTCTACTCGACATGGTCAGAAGAGCCATTTCAACTCTCGTAGCTGCCTCAACTAAGTCCCCAAATCTATTCTGAGGAACAACTAACAAATGCACTCCGATCCCAAGTACGTAGTCCCGATAAAAACCTGCACTTCCCTTAAATTCATCCGCTTGAATATGCGGGAACCAATCTAACTAATTTCGAGAACTTCTTCATATTCTCGATTAATCGATACATGTTCTTTGCTCTAATTTGAAGAACTCCTCAATTTTAAATCCCATGGCTCGAGGAAAAACCTATCGCTGAATTCTCACGGGAATTTGGGTCCCATGATATGCCATCGATACTCTCTCTAATGGAATCCCACTAACTTAGCCCCGTCCTCCATCAAAAAACTGGAAAACAAGACTCTCTGCTCATCTGTGCAGCCCATAACTCCGTAAACTTTATTTACTTGATCTAGCCATAACCAGCCGCTTCGATCACCACCGGCCGCCATACGCGGCTTCGCGCCCAAATTTCCAGACTTCTCTATCGACCTTCCAGTTCTTCAATAACCTCTGTGGAGGTGAGGTCGCCATTGTCGAGGTCATATGGCTACTATCCGTGCAACTGCGGCACCCGCTATGTCGTAAACAATCCCTATGACTCGAGCTCTCCGTGTGGCCTAGATGGTCCACTGACTCACGGAGGCCGATTCACAGGCGGTGAAGGGAACCAACTGCGTGCTCATCCTCATGTGCACCGCAGACGCCCGGGAACCTGCTTAGAATGACTCTCCTAAGACGACTTACGCCCCTCTCGACATAGTGTCAGAATTTCAAAAAAAAATCAACATGTTTAATACTTTGAATCACTTCATATGTATGTACTTAATTAAATACGCATGGTTGCCAATAATATAAATCAGGTATAACACAAGTTTTCCTAAGACTTGGTTCTATTACCAACTTGTGTTATGATCATTTCTCCTCAAACCTTAGGTTATACCACTTATGCTTTGATACCACCTTGACACACCCCCACCCCCTTCCAAATGGGCTGATGCAGGCTCTACCATCTACGTAAATTCCTACCATTATCTCAGTCAAACTCCGAAACTCCTGTGAAGTGAAGCCGTATTGCTTGCTAAATCCTTCTATAAAAATTTTTCTTTTATCTTTAAACTTAGGATTTGGTAAAATCTTAACAGCGGAAAAACTTCGGCAGCATGATGGCTGCATATAGTATAATTCCAAATCCTGTATACATTCAATTTACACTATATCCAAATATGGCAACCAACATCAAACATATTCTCATCATTCTAAACTATGTACATACATATGTTCCATATACAAGTTCAAGGTATGTTCTTACAAAATATAATTAATACACAGCTGACTTATACTCGATGTCGTACAAACTTATCAGGTTCAGTTGTCTTGCGCACTGCACATGGAAAATAGTTTTTAAAATAGAAAATAAAATGAGCTAAACGAGCTCTGAGTGTATGCTTTTATAAATATGGCTTTTCCGAAACATCTCAAAATGTAAAACTCTTTTACAATTATTTTCCGAACTTTACTTTGTTTTGCTGTTTTTAAAAAGTTTCTAAAACTTTCTTTCGCTTGGCTGCTTTCAGATTCGCTTGTTTCAAAAGTTTCTAAACTTTTTCTTCGCCGCTTGTACTTCTTCGCTTGCTTAGAAGTTTATAAAACTTCTTAAATCTTTTCTTGCTTTGCTTTATGTTATTGAAAAGTTTCTTAAAACCTTCACAAACTTCGCTTAAAAAGTTCTCAAGACTTTTCATAAAAATGGAGCTCGAGCCAACCACATGCTTTGAAAATAAAACCCACTCGAGCTTAGCTCAACCGATCGCTTTTGAAATCTAAACAGAGCCCGCTCAACCGCTTGCTTTAAAACTCTCCTGAAGCTCAAGGCGACCGGAACCAATGGTTGATTTTTCAAAATGCGTGATATCATGCTTATAAACATCAACCACTGGAGGCCTATTTTTGCTTGCTATAAATTCCCAGTGAACATCGGAACCTCGTGGCTCAACCGTGCTCTGAAGGACCTCATGATCACCTTTTCCCTGAATATGGTGGAATTGGACCCAGTCGCTATCACCAATTTAGTTAACGCTAACCCTATATACTCCTACAGACAAGCCACGGCCTTTAAAATGCCATGATGCATGACCTAAGTTTGCCGACCAGGCAAAACTACAATGCATGTATGATATCCTAACACCACCGTGCACGTATGGAATACCTCTGACCGGTTTGCTTGCTTAGAACTAGGGAAGGCCTGTTTTCGCAAATTTTCTTTTTGCTTGCTTGCTTGCTTACTGCTTTTGAAAATGGCTTACAATTCAAACCATTTGCTTACTTACTTGCTTTTTTTGCTTGAAAATGGTTTAATAATTAAAACCATTTGCTTATTTGCTTGCTTACTTGAAAATGATTTAATAATTCAAAACCATTTGCTTACTTTTCATATATATGGCTTAAATCAAACCATTTACTTGCTTTCAAATATGGCTTACAACCAAAACCGTTAAATACCGCATAAAACAGTTTATAATATACACTAGTATTTGAAAATGGTTTAGAACACTCACCTCTTTGTTTCCCAAACTTGAGCACAAATCCACTACTTTGCCTCCTTTCATAAAGCCCATACTCAAACGAACACGCAACGTATTAATCACCTACGATAGCGTATAAACTTAACGCATTTCACATCGTAAGTCACTTTAAGGTCACACAACATTCATATAAAGTCAAATTAACAATTTACCCTTATACCAAAAGTCCATAACAAAAAACCACTCATTTTGGTAACCTTTTTCCAACAATACTTATGGACTTTATTGGTCTAAAAATTATTCAAAAGATCTTCAAAAATTATGAAACTCTCCAAATCATTCCTTTATATATCCAATGACATCTCTTTAAAATTTCAATGAAAAATTCCTT